>OVBJ01000626.1:0-47604 GCA_900406535.1 Noccaea bulbosa | reverse complement strand
CATAACTTCATTTCTGTTCGACCTTTGCCTTGAAGTTGAGGAGCTTGCCTTCGTATGGGAAGTTTCTCTTTCGTCTTCCTCGGTATGACCTCTGTTGGGATTTCTGATTATTGGATTAAGATCAATATCTAGCGAAGTGTTGTCGCAATTTTCCTGGTCTTCCAGAGTTCTCTGCATGGTCTTGAGCTGTTCCTGCTGCTTTGCAAACAGAGCTGAGATCTCCTCAGTCGTTGAATAAAATGCCCGCAACTGAGTTTCACTGCACGAAAGATTCCGTGTGTCAATCAAACTTGCGTGACAATGCATTTTAACAGTTTAAGGCAACACAGTGAAGTAGCAACTACCTTCCAACCAGGAACTCTAGACAGCAAAAGAATTGTAAAGCACTAAACACAAACTTGCACGAGGAGAAAGAAAAGCAGGCTAAAAAAAGTAGCACCATGCATGTAGATGTTCTTACCGGAGCATGATTCTTTCTCTTGCACCACGGTGTCTCTGTCTTTCAACGTCAAGGTCTCGAACAGCAGCACTCATCTCTAGTTCTAAGGCAGACACTTTCGCCCATGCTTCTTCTCGGGCTGCCTGCTAACGTAACAAAAAAGTCTCAGCTTAAATATAACAACTTAATGGAGGCAACCTGAAAAATTACCAGCTACATACACAAAATCTCTTTCAAAACGCATTATCATATTTCAGTAGTAGAAATCAGATGTAGGAAACCGAAGCTTGTCACTAATGTTAAACGCACATAGATCTATTTCAATTCTTACCTTTTCGTTCTCCAGATCCTTTTGCAGTCTTTTTATTTCAAGGCCAAGTTCTTCCATTTTCTGCTCCGAATAGAAGTTTTTAACACAAATCAAACGCACCCGTTAGTGCAGATATAAAGAGAGAAATTGAACCATGCAAAAAAAAAGGAGAAATTGCGTTTAGGTCATGTACTTTTTGTGCATTAACAGAAGCAAGCTGCTCCTCGGAAACTTGAGCTTCGAGCTGACGGTTTCTATTGTCAGAGTAGACCAGTTTTTGTCTCGTATCTTCCTATAAAACACCAACAAAACTTCTCAAATAACAACAAAATGGTAAAAAAAACGAGGTCAAGGTATTAGAGTTCAATATTAAGAACATACCAATTTTGAAATCAAAGTTTCCACTTGCATGGACATTTCTTTCTCTGACTCCTGTAATATTTCAAGTAAACTGTCTTATTCAAAGGTCATATTAATGAAGTTAACTCATAGACAGCTAACTGTTTTCATACCTTCATTTTGTTGATTACATCTTGTTGTTCCCTCTCATGTCTCATAGCAGCATCAGAAAATCTTTTCAGTTCTCCCTGAGCCTCAATTTGGCATCTATGTACCGCAGCTTTTAGTTCAGCAATGGCAGTTTCTCTCTCCTCTTTTCTTTGATTTCTCTCTTCATCCAACCCTGTCTTCAGTTCATCTATAGATGCCTTTTGACTGAAAGCAATAAGTAAATTTTTCTTTAGGTTAGAAATTTGCAATGCTCAGGCCTATAAGCGCATAGCCACATAAAATATTTCAGAAAGGCCAACATAAAGAAAATCATCTGAACATGAGAAAGAGTTTATCTAACAAGTTGACACCATATTTTCATATAATGTGATCCTAAGAACGACAATGAACAAGGGGAAAACAATACATTTACCTTTTAATTATTTCATTTGCTTCACTGAGAGATTGCAAAGAAGTGCTTAGTCTCTCGCCAAGGTCATCCATGGAATGCTTCTGTTCAGCTGATACTTTGTTGACCTGCGCCAGTTCCTTCTGCTTCGTATTTATTAGATCACGCAGCTCAGTCAGTTCTTTGTGAAATGACTTTTCAACTGATTCCTTCATTTGCTTTATTTCCTGCAGAATGCAAATATATATCATATCAGTAGAGATACTTAAATAATCAACCAATCACTCAAAGATGATGAACACTATTTTTATCTTCTACAACAGCATTTAGCATAACATAACCACCATAACAAAAATTCAAAGAAAAGCTCAACTTACACTTTCATGGTGCTCCACAACTGCTCGGGACTCATTACGCAGAGTGTCCACGGTAAGCACCTGTGCTTCTAATTGCTTCCTCAGTTCCTGCACACACCATTTATTTGTTGACACAAAAGTTGAGTTAGAATGACATCAAGGTTGATACAATCACTTGCATCTAATAACGGACACAAAAATTGAGGATGAACATACCGTGTTCGATCGCTGGAGGCTCTTAAAATCATCCAACGATATTGGACCATCAGGACCACCAATGCCTATGCCCTTGGGCCTCTTAGTTTCACAAGTTACATCCTCTTCACAGCAGCAAAAAGCACAGATCAGAAGTGAGTAAACACGTGCTATATGACGGTGAAAGAAACTGTGGTACCTGCTTTTCTTTTTTTGCTCAATCCGGAAAGTGCAGGATTATATCCAAGTACTTCTCGGTATACAAATGCAAAGGCCTTTTCTGAAAAACAAAAAATGCAGCGGTCAAATGAGGTGGGATATGAGTTTACAATGCTAAGGTAGAAAATGTAAGTTACCATGCTCTGGGGGAGCAGCAAATGATATGATGTCACCATGCTGAACCCTGACTACAGGGCCTTTCTTTTTCAACTTCTCCCAATTGAGAAATGTACCATTTGTGCTGAATCAAAGAGACACACAACTAAATTTTACAACTGTGAAGAAAACGAATCGCACAAACAAAAAAAGGAGACAAGTTCACTAACCTAGTGTCTTCCAAAAAAACAGATACATCAGAGCTTGACGTATTAGCCTCATCACCGGCTGTTAGCTGCTTACGGTATATCTTGCAATGATTCCCACTTACTGCAAATGAGTCTATTTGATAACTGCCGTGACTCGGCAGCCGCCCGAAGCAATGCTCATCAGAAGTCAAAAGCATATTTATACCCTATAATTCATCAATCGCGAATCAAATCAAACTTTGGAGAGAGAATCGCATCGCAGTACAGTCCCTAGGGTTCCAAAATACATCTCGAAATCGAGGAACTAGGGTTTAAAAGAGAGAACGAACCTGCCGGCGTTTGCGAGCATTGTTTGAAATTCCGGTGAGGACACCCCAGACGTTCGAATCGTAGTTCTGTAGCGGCTGAGAGGCGACGTTAGTAGCGGAGGAGACGATTGAATCCTTAGCGATAGATGGAGAAGGTTCAATTTGGTTACTGATACGCGATTGAGCAGCCGCTTTGATGTCTGGACTTGTCTTCGATGTTTCCGATGCGATTTTTCTCTCGACTTGTTCAGCCGCTGTTGACGCCATTAACGCTCCGAATTGCGCAAGGCTAGGAACAAAAAATGGCGCGGATTTTGAGATCCAAAGTGAGTGAGGGAAGAGGTTTTATGCTGTCACTAGTGTACTTGTTCAAAGCTTCTCGAGGAAGACTGATCAACGAAAGATCTGTCGTTCGCTAAATAAAATAAAGAAATGATCGTCGTTTTGTAGAGTAAAGAACAATAGAGTTTGTGTTCTCAGAATAGAAAAACGGCTCACTGTTCGAAGAAGTGTCGGTGTCAAAATAAATAAAATATGAATGAAATCGGGCTTTTCACTCTCTTTAGTTAATGTAACTGGGCCACCTCACCCAACCGCAGAGACTGTAGACCCATTCACTGCTTATTTGATCTGTAAACGTTAAAACGGCGTCGTTTACTTATACCCATCAAATACGGAATATTCTTATTGTTCTATTTATAGCAAAAGATTAGCAACAATAATAATTAAATCAAGTAAAGTCTAGCCGACATAATAAAAAAGTGGAATTTTTGCTTTGTTCGTTGCTTCTTGGGTAAAAGAACCTGCCGTTTTGACGGCGAAGGGAATAAGAAGGTATCAATTTGCGTTCTAAATTAAGTTTACAAACAAAAAAAGTTCGAATTCTAAAATAAGTAAACTGGCACATGGAATGAATTATTTATAAGTAAAATTCAAAAACCATCATTTAAAATTTGTACCATCAGATTAACACTGGATAAAGAAATGAAATGTGATCAACAAAAGCTTTAAATTTCACACTCTAATCCGGTTTTCAACTCAACAAACAGAACCACACAAAAGGAAATAAAATCAAATTCAAAAAGGAAAATAATTAAAAATGAACAGAAGGAGTGGCAGCCTGCGTAATTACGAGAAATCGAAAGGTCTCATTTCAAGAGCAGAGAGACGCCGAAACGGCTACGGCGGTGAGCGTGACCAATGCGGTGAACAACGACGGTGATCTCACGCCATCCGCGGCGTTCTTCGCCTTGCTGTTCTCCGAACCTGCCGGTGAGTCTGAAGGAGCACTGCCCGGTGATTCGTCCGTCGGAGGTGCCGGCGGCGAAGCCGCGGTGGGTGACGGTCCTTCCGCCGGAGATGGTGTCGGTGCGGTATCTGACTCTGGCGCCGGCGCCGGTGCCGGAGAAGGAGGTTTACCGAATAACTCAGCAGGGAGGAGCACATTATCCACCGTGAATATCACAACCGGAGTCGCGTCGAGAACCGTGTCAGCGACTCTTGACGGAGCAACACCGGTGTGAAGAATAACTTCGTCACCGGAGGTCGATGTTGTTAGATCGTATTTTCCGGCTCCGCTGGTGGCTAATGTGGGGATTTTGTTTTTGTTAGTCTTCAGTGAGCCTTTAGGCTTGTACTCAGCGATTGCGTGATACTCTAGAAGCGAAACCTTCTCAGCTTGCGTGAGCTTCGTTAGATCTGGGACTCCGGCGGCTTTGAAAGCTTCATCGGACGGTGCAAAAACCGTCAAGCCTTTCTCAATTGTGGATTCGTAAGTCTTGAGCACTCCGCTGGAGACGAGCAAATCAGCGAAGGTTTTGCAACCGGCCTTCTCGAGCAATCCGGTGATGTTAGACACGGCGGCGGATGGGGCTGGGGCGGCTAAGACTCCCGGAGCGATGATCGGAGCATTGATCTCGAGGACGGAGATGTTGTAAGGGATTTGCTTGACGGATTTCGTGTAGGAGGAATCGAGCTTGGAGCCCGAAGCGGCGGAGCCAAATCCGACTTTGCCTCCTTTAAGGTCGGTGATGTTGACGAATCCTAGGTTTCCGGGAGCGTTTCCGGTGGTTTGGTAGAGTGTGGTGGAGAGAGTTGTGCCTTGTGAGATTTTGTGGAGTTTCTGGGGATCGTAGTAATCGAGGAGGACGAGGAGGCTTAGAGCGTTTTTGATGACGGAGAGTGGGTGTTTTCCGGCGAGGGAAGACATTGCGCCATTGTTGAGGACGAGGAGGGTGATCGTCGTGCGGCTGTTGATTTCGTCGGCGAGCTTAGTCTGAGTAAGGTAGCTGTTGAAGGAGGAATATTCCGGGAAATCAGCGAGGATTTGGGTGATGTTGCTGCCGCTTACGGTGGAAGCGACGGCGAGGAGAGAGAAAGTAAATGCGAGGAGGAGTGAGAAAGTCTGTGGCGCCGCCATGACGAGACGGTTTGAGTTTCAGACTTTCAGTGTAAGTGTGGAGCAGAGGCAAGTGAGAAGACAGAGAAGGATTGAAGTTAAAAGAGAAGAATAATAATAAGTGTAAACCAAGGGTTAAGTGTGAACCATGGTTAGGTTGAATATTGACTAGAGTTAATTTCCTTTATCTTTGAATGTGTGTGATAAGTTGGGTTGGATTGGGGCCATGTGCTTTTTCGGACATAGCTGTAAGAAGAAAGAGGCCATTCCATTTAATTGTCTTTTTGCTTAAATTACTAAAATGGGCTTTGGCCTTCTTTTCCCGCACCTGATATTTTCTGGCAAGAATAACACACTTTAGATAACTTTTCCAAACCTTTTTTTTGTGTGACAATTTAATTTCGTCAAGGCAAATTAAAGTTTTTATTGATCGATTGTGTTGAGTCTTATTTTCTCTCGTATTATTGTATTAATAAGTTGTAATCTGAAAATAAGCTTGGGCAATAGAATGTGTCAGCATTTATGATTAAAACCTGACTTTTTGTATTCTAGAAAAAGAAATGTAGGGAAACAATAATATAAGTGTTTTAAATATATGTAGAAATAATATAAGACCAATATTTGAATCACTGGTTCCCATTATAAGGTATTTTGTAGCTGTCAAAGCATTACTTTTCACATCCGGACAATATATAAAATCCTCACTAGTGAATATGATACTAAATAAAGTTATTTTGCTTTGTTTATGTTTTTTTATATATAAGCAGTAAGCACTACATGAAACTTTTTGTTTTATAGTATAAATAAAGTTTTTTTTGCTTTGTTTATGTTTTTATCTAATAAAAATACAGTATAATTACAATTGTGCCAACATGTAAAAGTATTAGGTGGAAACAGAATGCTAATGGGTCTTTCATGATAATATGGGCACATAGAGAAAAAAAGAGATAAGATTTGACGCAAGTTAATGGAGGACTAGTAACGGGCCTATCATCATAATATGGGCCCATAGGGGAAATGAAGGTGGAGAGGGAAACTCAACTTTTTATTGTCCGAAAAGTATTCAAATAAGGCTGAAAATCTCTGACGCATTTGTCAGAAACCTGACAACTGCCTTTAAATCTCTTCACACTCACCTCTTCGTCTTTCCTCTGTTTTTCTCTTACTTCTCATTCTCTCTTTTCTCTCTTTTCTCTCTCCCCGTTGTGTTAAACGCAGTGAGGAACAGATCAAGAGATTTTAGTTTCAGTTTTGATTTGTGTTAAAGTTTTTCTTTTTGGGAGGTGGGTTTTGTTTCTTTGGGTCGCTGCTAGTTTCAAAAGCTGTCTCCTTTTCGTTGGAATTGAAAAAAGTATCCTTGAAAAAAAAAAAATACATTTTACAAACTTTTTTGTTGTTGTTGTTGTTATGAAGATGCAGAGCCCTAAAATGGAGGAGGAAGAGGTAGAGAGGAGGAGGAAGAAGTGGCCGTGGATGAAGGCGGCGCAATTAGTAGAGTTTCAGATGCAAGCTTTGGTTTATAGATACATAGAAGCTGGTCTTCGTGTGCCTCATCATCTTGTGGTGCCTATTTGGAAAAGCGTTGCTCTTTCTTCTTCTTCTTCCTCCATTTACAACCATCACTCTTCTTCTCGTAAGTATTTTTGATACTTGAGTGTGGTTGTCAAGAAATTCTAAGGCGTATATGCGTAATTTATGAGTTATGGGGTTTAAAAAAACAGGATTCAGAAGATTTACACATACTAAAACTAGCCTTGGACCTCAAATTCTGTTAAGTTTGTAATTCTTAAGGGTTTTATTGTGGAAAAGCTTGATGGGGTCCTGTTTGATTAAGTTCCTGAAACATGCTTTTGGGTTCTTGGGTTTTGAGTTGCAGGAGTTAAAAGGTTCACATACACAATTACCTCAGAGTCTTTAGAGTTTGTGTTCTGTTTTTCAACAGTTGATTGATTCTTGTCTGACATTGATTTGTGGATTATGCTTGATTAGCTTGCTGAAACATTCGATTGGTTTGAGTTGCAGTGTTAAGTGTGGAAGATGAACCTACGAGATGCAGGAGAACAGATGGGAAGAAATGGAGATGTAGCAACAAAGTCCTTCCGTTTCAAAAGTACTGTGAACGGCACATGCATAGAGGCCGTAAACGTTCAAGAAAGCTTGTGGAATCATCTTCGTCTTATGATGTTGCTGCTTCGTCGTCTGCTCCATCAACCAAACACGACAACACTTACGGTTTGGACAGTTATAATGAGAGCCAGAGTGTTCTTCATGGGACAATGTCGGTTTCTAGTAACGCTCAGGTAGTTACCATTGCTTCATTGCCTAGTGCCAGAGACTGTGATAATGTCACTCCTCCGTCTTTGGAGATCTCTGAGTCCACGGACAAAAGTGTGAGTCATGGCGATAGAAGCAGAAGGAACATGGAGATGAGTTATGATGACTTCATCAAGAAAAGAGAGCCGGTTCGAGGTATTTATATAAATCAGATTCATAAATGGACTTTTCTTTCTTCACTGTTCCATGGATTGATCAGGTTCTGTTCCCAGGTGATGAGAGGTTGCCTTCTGTTCAAAAGTTCTTCCCCGAGGTATCTGATATATCTTTAGAAGCTGCAAAACTCTCAAGGAACAGGAAGAATGATATAATAGCAAGAAGCAGGGAATGGAGGAACATGAACATGAATGTTAGTGGTGGCTTGTTTCCTGGTATCCACTTTTCTCCAGACACTGTTCTTCAAGGTAATAATTAACACCTTTATCCTCGGTTTACAAGCCTTCTCGGAAAATGTTTGCTTACTGATGATGTTAATGGAGTTACTTCTTTGGCTGTAGATCGTGGTGGGTTGCGTATACACAGAGTTGAAACAGACAATGAGCCAGGAAGGTGCCGAAGAACAGATGGGAAGAAGTGGAGATGCAGAAAAGATGCATTGTCTGGTCAGAAGTACTGCGACAAGCACATGCATAGAGGTATCAAAAAGATGACTAACTCACATGAGAATCCCGGTTTTAGCCCGTTAACCGCGAGAACAGCTGCTAAAGATGAAACAAAGCTCTCTGTTTCAGTCATGGGAATTCCACTGTCACGAGTTTCTGATGAGAAGAGCACTAGCAGTTGCAGTACTGACACCACCATTACTGACACAGCTTTAAGGGGTCAAGAAGACCATGAGGAGGAGGTCTTGTCAATGTATTCCTCGGGTGTTTAATGGAAAAGAAATGTTGTTGAGGTTCTAATGTTTTGATGTTTTTAGTTTATAATCTATGGATCTTTTTTTAATAATCTGTGTTAGACTTAGAACTGAAGTTAGAAGAAGTCAATCACATAAATATATGAAGTCACAAAATTTACTTAGACTATATTGGGCTGAAATGAGACATATTACATCACCATATGATATGCGTCCTCTGAGAACTTCTAAGACTTTCTTTCCATAACATTAGATTACATATAAGCTACTTGTCACTGAGGCACACACCTTTAGGATCTGCGTTCTTGACAATCCAAGGATGTTGCAAGATCTTCTGAATAGAGAGTCGTTTCGACGGATCCTTAACAAGAAGCTGTCCAAAATTTATAAACAAGTATACGTTAATGCTCTATAACTACTCCAGCAAGAGAGTCCTTGTGCGTATGTATGCTTTAGCTTGGGTGTACCTGAGTGATAAGACTTTTGGCTTCTTCTGAAACATTTGGCTCAGAAGGAAAACTCAGATCGATCTTAAGAATTCTGCATACAATCAGATGAAAAACAAACATCAGGAGCTGAGGTTTAAGCTCTTTCCTGTAATTTCCACAAAATGTAAAAAGTCTTAGTCTTCTCTTACCTCTTGAATGTATCATGTTGATTATCGGCTTCGAATGGAGGGTTGCCATAGAGAAACTCGTAACACAAAATGCCTAGAGTCCAGTTATCAACTGCATAATCGTGATCTTTGTTTTCTACCATCTCAGGTGCCAAGTAATCTAAAGTTCCACACATTGTTTTCCTCTTGTTACTTGATTGCACTGACCACCCAAAGTCGGCAATTTTCAACCTTCCCTGCATGTGTACGATGACGATTACTAATGATGAAGATCCTGAGTTTTCCGATGCAAAAATTCTAACCATACAGATACAAATACACATACCTCATGATCGAGCAACAAGTTTTCAGGTTTGATGTCTCTGTGAATCACACATTTCCCATGACAATAGGCCAGTGCTTGGCTCAGACTTGAAATGTACTGAAATCCAGTGAAATCATTAAGAAAACAGCCTTAGATGATGACCATTTCAGGCAAAATCGATATGATTCAGCGAAAGATAGAGAGAGGGATGAGACTCACTGTGGCGGCTTGTTGTTCAGTAAGATAACCATTCTTTTTGAGGAGGCCGTAGAGCTCACCACCATGAGCATACTCGAGGATTAAGAAAATTCGTTCGTCGTCATCGAACCAACCGTAGAGGCGCAGGATGTTCGGGTGATCTAGACTCGTTTGGATCTCCATCTCTCTCCTAAGCTGATGATGAAGTTTATACTTCTCAATCTGCTCCTTGAATATCACTTTCAGCGCCACCACGAAATGACTCTATCACAAATTTTTATTCAGAAAATTACATTTCCATGACAAATCGATCTACTTCAGAGCCAAATCGATTTCGTAATTGAGTGGGAGAGATAGATAGATAGAGCGATCTGGTTGAAGTTAGCAATGACGATGAAGGGAAACGAGTACCTTGGCTTCTCGGGCGAGATAGACTCTGCCAAATTTGCCTTTGCCTAGCGGTTTCCCGATCTCAAAATCTGCCAAGGACCATGGCTTATTAGGGTCGCGAGCCTCAGCCTCTGTCGATGTATTCTCCATTTTTTTTTTTTGTTTCCGGTCACTGTAACGACGGCGAGAGAGAGAGAGAGAGCGGAGAAGCAAAATTTGAAATTTGAATTGGAGAAGTCCCTGAAGAATTACATAAATAAATTAAGAAACCGATCCCAAACGCAGCGTTTCGTAACTAATCATGCGCATTAAGTAGCTTTGTATCTTGTTGGCTTATCCATTTTACCATTGATTAATGCACACATATATCTATCAATACAATCAACTTTTTTTATTGTATTGATAACATTCTAGATCTCCGTACAGTTCACACTTAACCATCTTAATTAACAATCTTCCTTTTTTTGAGTGTAAACATTTTAATTGTTATATTACATTCGTCTCAAATTTACAAGAGAAACTCTTTACCACTCTACAAGAAGAAATTTAGTTAGAGCCAAACTCTGAGTTCCAACGTTCAAGCTCTTCCCACTTGCTTTTACTCAAGCTAGGTCTGATCACTGCCATCGATCTCCGAAAATCATCATACCTTAGCGGTCTCACCTGTAACATTACACATCCTATTCATCAAAACCTTTTATTTCAACTCAAAGAAGCTTCAAAATTGATTATTTAAAAGAGGGGTTTATAAGGATTGTGGTTAATAATAAGAATACTTTGTTTGCTTGAATGGTAAGAATATCAGAACCGAGTTCTCTAATTGGCATCATTGCAGCTTCTTCACACAACGCTTGAAGATCGCTCCCTGAGTATCCTGTAACATAAGGGAAAGCTTATTCTTATTAGTTACTTGACTCAAAACGGTATCATGTACAAAGTCTACAAATCTTGCCTTCGGTTTCGCTGACGATTTTATCAATGTCGCCACCGGATAGAGAGTGGGGCTGGCACTTCAACTTAGTTTTAAAAAGTAGTTTTCTGACATTTGAATCCGGCAATGGTACATATATTCTCTTCACCTAAAAAAGTCGCAAAATCAAATATTTACCATTACCAAACGGTGGACATTTAAAATCCTGATTAGTGATAAAGTTCTTACCAATCTCCTAAGCACTGCGTCATCCAACTCCTGTGGCTTGTTTGTAGCTCCTGCAACATATTCAGAGATGCACATAAATAAGGGAAACAACAGTTAACGATTAGGTTTGATGGAAGGAACCATACCAATGACAATCACCAAGTCATTAGGATTTGAAGTGACACCATCAAACTGGATAAGGAATTCTGATTTCAGTCTTCTGCTTGCTTCATTCTCACTAGTAGACCTTGTAGACATTATACTATCTATCTGAAAAACCAGAGCAAACAAACATACTCAGATTTCTTAAAGTGAAAATATGTTGATCAGTAGATCATAAAGTATGCAAATATCGAATCTTGATTTACACATACTTCATCCATAAATATCACAGACGGCTGTCTCGAGATTGCAACTTCAAACAGCGTTTTAACTAGCTTCTCAGCCTCACCCACCTGAAGCAGAGCACCACAGTAAAGTCAGTTTGTTCAATTGAATTAAAAGATAAAAATTCAACAAGCCTTATTACAAAAAAACACACCCATTTTGATGTCAAAGAAGATGCTGAGACATTGAAGAACGTAGCCTGTGACTCGGAAGCCACTGCCTTGGCAAGCATTGTCTTCCCATTGCCAGGTGGACCAAAGAGAAGCAGACCTAACAAAGAATACATTTTTACCAAGGATGGTACTGGAGGAAGATCAAGAAGAAACCAAGCTTGCTTGCAAATTTTTACCTCTTGCTGGTCTTCGTAGACCAGTGAACAAATCTCTCCGTTTTGCCGGTAATATAACCATCTCCAATAGAGCTTGTTTAGCTCCATCAAGTCCAGCTGCGACAAGTGTGTTAACCACATGTTGCTTCGAAAAGGGCAAAACAAGAAGAAGAAGAAAGCATAACAAATGGCACTCACCGACATCATCCCACTTCACAGATGGGCTTCTATCCACTATCGTTGTGTTTATCATCTCTACTAACTTATCATCGTAGCCATTTCCAGATTCCTTCACAGGTTTTGGGTTTGTAGTCGCATCTTTAGAGTTCCTTGCCGTTGCTGAAATGCCACCTCTGGGAACTGGAGTCCTTTGTGATGACACTCTTCTTGTAGCGGAAACTGAAGCTGAAGAAGGAGATGGTCCAGTTCTCTGCATAATCAACGATCATGAAGATGATTGAAGTATACAGTTATTGCCTTAATGGAAGAGAAAGAAGCAAAAACGGTACCTTATTCTGAGACATTCCAACACCTAAAGATAACAACACCATTGATGCCATAAACAAGCAGAACAAGAATGTGTCAGTGTGAGATCACTTGTGCTTGTTCATATCACAGAAAATTCAATTGAAATCGAATCGATCGGATCACCTGTGCGCTTACCGAGAGCTTGCAATCTCTCTGACACTTGATTTTGCCATTTGGAAATCTTCTCTCGGTAAGATCTCACCTTCTCCTTCTCGCTACCAAATCAGTCAATCAAAAACTAAAATCTAAACAAAGAAGTAAAAAGCTGAAAGATTTCAAAGTACCTCGAACTGATATACGAAGGAGAAGGCGTGGAAGTAGCTTCGTTCATGATCCTCTGAGCATTTCTGTAATGAAGGAGCGCGTCGTCATGTAAACCCCACTCTTCTGCTCTAACACCTTTGGCGATTTCCTCTTTCGCCAAATCGAAGTATCCTTTGAGCTTATACGCAATCCTTTCGTTACAAACTGCAACTCCATCGACACCGTTCATGGAATTAGAAGAAGATGTTGATACGCTATGATCGTGCTTGGATTCTTCGTAGCGATTGTGTTCTTCGGTGAATATCGAGCTAAACGAATCAATTATACCTCTGAGGAAACTCATATCTATGAAACAGAAAGAAAAAAAAGATAATCGATTACTTCCGAGTTTGAACAGACATCAAGACGGCAAAATTGGTTTCACTCACCATGTTTTGCTCGGAGATTGAATTCATGTCCGAGAGGAATCGAATCAAATCAGAATTCCCACTGGATTATATAGTTTGATGAAATCGAACGAACTGGAGAATCAGGAAAATACGCAAACGATGAACAAGAACACGTTAAAGTCCTTCACAGGGTTCGAGTTGGCGTCACATATCATATACGATAGGCCTAATTTGTTGGCCCATTCCTTTATTTTATGGGCTTGACTTCTAAGTGTGATTCTTTATACAATGGGCCTACACCCAATTTAGCCTAATTGGTAGGACCAGGTTTTTTATTATGATGTGCTGAGACTGGGCAAAATTCCCAAACCAAATTATAAAATAACCCAGACTGGAATGAAAATCTGTAAGTCGATCCCGAGCCAAACCAAACCCGAGCAGTCTGGAATCGATTACTAATCACAATTATTGATTTATATTTTTTTTCTTCTTATTATAGTTTTTTTTTAAAGTCGAATTAAATCAAGTTAAAACATAATTTGGTCCAAATAAAAGTTATTTCCTAAACCTGAAAAAAAAATCTGAAATGAACCGAATTTATAATGATGATTCTTTATTTGATGGGCCTAATTAATAGATCTAAATATTAATCTGAATTTTGTAATTTCTAGGCATGATTCTCAGAGTCTTTCTTGAAAAAAAATCAGTTTTTTCAAGAAATTCAAATTTGTTGAAATAAGAGATATCAATGTTGAAAGGATTATCTTCCCTCACATCGAGACCATCAACTTTCTTGGTGTTAAAGACAGACTACATATGGTAATAATTTTTGTTTATCATCAGAAGAAACAACTTTTTGTTCTCTTCTTATGTATTTTCAAATATAATATATAAAACGTTATGACCACTTTACTTTAATTAGTTTTAAGTTGGATGCGGATGATAAAAACCTGAATTTTGACATATGTACAAAGCCATCTTAATTTTAAGTCCCAATAGTTTATATGATGGTTGAGAAACTAAACACTTCCAAAAATGTTGGAGCAAGTGTTTAAGAATATTGTCTCTAGGGGCGGATCTACATTGACGGTGGGTGGAGTAAGTGCCTCATACTGATTATAAAATATTTCTAAGTATCATATTCAATTGATATCGATTAGGTCAGTTGGTTACTGCATTAGTGGGCACTTCGCTAAGGGAAAGATCGATTCCTACCAACAGTTTATTTCTCTATGTACTTTTATTTATTTATTTTTCCTTTAGCCATATTTTTAAACAATTTATACCATACTTTTACTCTTTTCTATTGGTGCCCCATACCAATATTTCTTCTAGATCCGCCTCTGTTGTCTCCAAAGATATTACATGTTTCTAGTAATTCGGATTTTACTATGATATTACAAATGTTGAAAGTCAATTCATGTACTTTTAGCTGTTAACGAGAATATTGCAAGACCAACTTATACAAGTGAGGCAAGATGTGCATGGTGATGAGATCAGCGGAACAATGGAGCAGCAAATGTTATCGAGTTTTAAATGTTTTGTATATGTATATTGTTTTACTTATGTTGTGCACCATGACCATGGTGTAACATTTTTGGATGTCCTATACAAATTTCAAAAGTGTGTGTTTTCTTGAATTCTCCAATATATAGAAAAAATCTTAACTTCATAAATCATTTATAAGAAAAGAAAATGAGTTAATACTTGCCATACTTCTTTATAGTGGGGGTATTGGTTTATAAGAATTAAGAAAACAGTTGCGTTTGTATTATTCTTGAATTCCAAAACATATTGAAGTCCGTTGAGGAACAGAGTTCGTCATAGCAAGAAGCTCAAAAGAGACAAAAATGTATTTAATCCATTAAAATAATAATTTTTTTTTTTTTTAAACAGGACAACTAGTTTATTGATCTTTTTCCCCATTTGTCTTTGAGATCGATTGGAAGTATATCCTTGTGAAACAAATCAGATTTATGACATCATTAATTTGAGATCGCTTGGAAGTCGATTTTCTTCCCATTTGTATTGTTTGCCAAATTAATTTGATTATTATTATCAAGTCACATCATTATGTCAGTGATGTGAATCCAAATCGAAGAAACCTACGAACACCATAAATTCTTCATCGTATATGTGTGGGCCTTAGTTTGCGGGCCCCATTTTGATGTTCAGTCTTCATCAAGATCATCTTCTTCGTGGTTGTCGGTGAAAATTCTGTCCTTTTGCCTCTCTTGTGGTTAACTTCCTCAACGGAAAAGACTGAAAGAAGCAGCCAAACAAAAATACAAATACAAATTCCAAGGGAGAAAAAGGAATGGAGATTTTCACGGGGATCATTATCATACTTGTAGTTACGATCGTCATCATTCTGTCTTTCACCATCAGAATCTTCACCGGAAAATCAATATGCGACAAGGAATATGCTCCAGTACACGCCACAATCTTCGACCTCTTCTTCCACAGAGACGATTTATACGACTACGAGACAGAGATCGCAAGAACAAAGCCAACTTGCAGGTTCTTGAGTCCAGGGCAGAGCGAGATCTTCACTGCAGATCCTCGTAACGTGGAGCATATGCTCAAGACAAGATTCGACAACTATAGTAAAGGACCCACTAACCGAGAGAATCTTGGAGATCTTTTAGGACATGGTATCTTTGCTGTCGATGGAGAGAAATGGAAACAACAGAGGAAGCTTGCGAGCTTTGAGTTTTCTGCTAGAGTTCTAAGAGATTTTAGCTGCTCTGTTTTCAGAAGAAATGCATCTAAGCTCGTTGGTTTTGTGACGGAGTTTTCACTCTCTGGAGAAGCTTTTGATGTTCAAGTAAGTTTCAAAAACGAATCCATTTAAAGAAACTTACCATTTACAAATTTGGAAACTCAAAAAGGATACTTTTATGTTTGTCGTAAGGATATGTTGATGAGATTTACATTGGACTCCATCTTCAAAGTTGGGTTTGGTATGGAGTTAAAATGTTTGGATGGGTTTAGCAAAGAAGGGGAAGAGTTCATGGAGGCTTTTGATGAAGGTAACGTTGCCACTAGTTATAGATTCACCGATCCGTTTTGGAAGCTGAAACGGTTTCTCAACGTCGGATCAGAATCTAGACTCAAGAAGAGCATTGCTACCATAGACAAGTTTGTCTATAGACTCATTACCACTAAAAGGAAAGAGCTTGCAGAGGAGCAAGAAACTGTGAGTTCTCTAAAGTTTTATCCTCTCTTTGATTGCATTTTACCGCTTTTAAAACCTTTCGAAAACATCTCTGGCTTGTCCTTAGGCTGTTAGAGAGGACATACTATCGAGATTTCTGGTGGAGAGTGAGAAAGATCCGGAGAACATGAATGATAAGTACCTGAGGGATATAATCTTGAGCTTTATGATTGCTGGGAAGGACACAACCGCTGCATCTCTCTCTTGGTTCTTGTACATGCTCTGCAAGAATCCACTTGTCCAGGAGAAAATCGTTCAAGAGATCAGAGATGTGACATCAAGCGACGATAAAACAACCGATGTAAATGGTTTCGTTGAAAGTATAAACGAAGAGGCACTCGATAAGATGCAGTATCTCCATGCAGCATTGTCTGAGACCTTGAGGCTTTACCCTTCTGTGCCTGTGGTAAAATTAAAAAAGATATTCTGTGATTGAACATCTTTAGAGCTAATAAGGGAAACTTAAAGATTTTCTTGATCTTCCTAAGGACGTGAGGTATGCAGAAAATGATGACATTCTTCCAGATGGATGTAGAGTGAGCAAAGGGGACAATGTCTACTACATGGCCTACGCAATGGGAAGGATGACTTACATTTGGGGCCAAGATGCTGAGGAATTCAAGCCTGAGAGATGGCTTAAGGACGGAGTGTTCCAACCCGAATCACCTTTCAAATTTATAAGCTTTCATGTTTGTATACTCTCTCTTGCAGCCAAGCCACAAAAGTTAATTGTAAGACTTTATCTTTTCTAATACATTCTTTATTTGACTCTTTGTATGTAGGCTGGTCCAAGAATCTGTCTAGGCAAGGACTTCGCATACAGGCAAATGAAGATAGTATCAATGGCCCTTCTTCACTTCTTTCGCTTCAAAATGGCTGATGAGAAGAGCAATGTGCGTTACAAGAGAATGCTTACACTTCATATCAAAGGAACCCTCAAACTCTGTGCAATCCCGAGGCCAAGAACTTGATTAAAGCAGCAGAGCACTTTCCAAACTTTTATAGTGCCTGCTTCATTCATGTAACCCGAACAATTGGTTATCCAAAACATTATGTTGCCTGAAACTCTCAACGAAGCAGAATGTGTGAAAGAAAGTTGAGCCAAACATTTATGGGTTTTGTTCAGAAGATGTTAACAGACACTAACAATTGATGAAATCGAATAAGCAAACGCTCAACACAACAACAAATGGTAAGATTCTAAACTTCAAATCCTCTAAGTGGAAAAGAGGGCTCGGATTCTTTTCAGAAAGGCCGACACGTTATGATGGGCCTTACTTGCTTTCTCTTTTATCAAGATCATCTTCTTCGTGGTGGAATCTGTCCTTTTACCTCTTGTGGTTGACTTCCCAACGGAAAGATTGAAAGAAGCAAAGCCAAGCAAGAAACTAAAGAAAAAGGAATGGAGGTTTTTACGAGCATCGTTATCATAGTAGTAGTTACTATCGTCACCATTCTGTCTTTCACAATCTATCTCTTCATCAGAATCTTCAGCGGAAAATCAATACACGACAAAGAATATTCTCCAGTACACGCCACAATCTTCGATCTTTTCTTCCACAGAGACGATTTATACGACTACGAGACAGAGATCGCAAGAAAGAAGCCAACTTTCAGGTTCTTGAGTCCAGGACAGAGCGAGATATTAACTGCAGATCCTCGGAACGTGGAGCATATTCTCAAGACAAGATTCGATAACTATACCAAAGGACACAACAGTCGCCAGAATCTTGGGGATCTTTTGGGACATGGGATCTTTGCTGTTGATGGAGAGAAATGGAGACAACAGAGGAAGCTCGCGAGCTTTGAGTTCTCTGCTAGAGTCTTAAGAGATTTTAGCTGCTCTGTTTTTAGGAAAAATGCATCTAAGCTTGTTGGTTTTGTCATGGAGTTTGCTCACTCTGGAAAACCTTTTGATGCTCAAGTAAGTTTTGAATTTCTCACAAAGACTCTGTACCTGAAACTCAAGGAACAAACTCATGAGTTCTAAATTAGGAAACTTGCAATCCTTTTTTAAGGAAACTGAGAAGGTGCTTTTGTGTATGTTTGGGTTTGTCTTAGGATGTGTTGATGAGATGTACATTGGACTCGATCTTTAAAGTGGGGTTTGGTGTGGAGTTAAAATGTTTGGATGGGTTTAGCAAACAAGGGGAAGAGTTCATGGAGGCTTTTGATGAAGGCAACGTTGCCACTAGTTCCAGATTCATCGATCCCCTTTGGAAGCTGAAATGGTTTCTCAACATTGGATCAGAATCTAGACTCAAGAAGAGCATTGCTACCATAGACAAGTTTGTCTATAGACTCATTACCACTAAAAGGAAAGAGCTTGCAGAGGGACAAGACACTGTGAGTTCTCTAAAGTGTATTGTCTATGTCTATTAGATTGCATTTTACCGCTTTTAAAACGTTCGAAAACATCTCTGGCTTGTCCTTAGGCTGTTAGAGAGGACATACTGTCGAGATTTCTAGTGGAGAGTGAGAAAGATCCGGAGAACATGAATGATAAGTACCTGAGGGATATAATCTTGAGCTTTATGATTGCTGGGAAGGACACAACCGCTGCAGCTCTCTCTTGGTTCTTGTACATGCTCTGCAAAAACCCACTTGTCCAGGAGAAAATCGTAAAAGAGATCAGAGATGTGACATCAAGTGACGAGGAAACAACCGATGTAAATGGTTTCGTTGAGAGTATAACCGAAGAGGCTCTCGATCGGATGCAGTATCTCCATGCAGCCTTGTCTGAGACCTTGAGGCTTTACCCTTCTGTGCCTGTGGTAAAATAACCATCCCTTAAAAGATTCTTGTCTGATTAGCTAATGGAACCAAATAGTGGAAACTTAAAAAGATTTTCTTAATCTTTCTTGGTCCTCCCAAAGGACGTGAGGTGTGCAGAAAATGATGACATTCTTCCAGATGGACATAGAGTGAAGAAAGGGGATAATGTCTACTACATAGCCTACGCAATGGGAAGAATGACATACATTTGGGGCCAGGATGCTGAGGAATTCAAGCCTGAGAGATGGCTTAAGGACGGCGTGTTCCAACCTGAATCACCTTTCAAATTCATAAGTTTTCATGTTTGTATACTCTCCCTTGCAGACAAGCCACACAAGTTAAAAGTAGTACCTGAGATGTTTTCTTTATTTGACCGTGTATTCAGGCTGGTCCAAGAATCTGTCTTGGCAAGGATTTCGCATCCCGGCAAATGAAGATAGTGTCAATGGCCCTTCTTCACTTCTTTCGCTTCAAAATGGCGGATGAGAAGAGCAGTGTGCATTACAAGAGAATGCTTACACTTCATATCGAAGGAGCACTCCATCTCCATGCAATCCCAAGGACGAGCAACTGAATTTACCAGACAACTTGCCACACTTTTATAGTGCTCGCTTCATGTAATCAAACAATTTCTTACGCAAAACATAAATATGTGAAAGCGGAGCCAAGAATGAAAGATTGCAACAAACACCCCCCAAAAAAAATCATTTGGACTAAATAATCCGCTTTTATATATTGAAAGATCTCTGGATGACTCAACTAGAAATCCGAAAAACAGGACACGAATAGTGTAATACTTTTACAGCCAGCTAGGACAAAGAAAGAGATAAGTCAAAACTACAAAATTGAGTTCATGGTCCATCCATGTTATGGCATGATCACGGTAGGAATCTGAACTCCTGGTCTTGCTGTCCATCCATTGCGAGATCTGTAAGCTTCAATGGCTTCTAATCGCTGCCTCTCTTTCGAAGCACTCATAGGAGTCTTTCGTGCCTGTCATTCAAATAAGCAACGGAACCCCTTAGAAGAAGCTATTAACCTGAGATTTCCTTACAGTTAGAGAAACTATATACCTTGGGAAGAACAGCCAACTTTGGTGGAGCTTGCACCACATCGCCAAATCTGATCTGTTCATGCTTCGGGAAGTTTTCTCGGAGGGTATCTTCTGTCTTTCCTTTATTCTTCTTTTCCTTCTTGGCCTCCCAATACCTGCATTAAAGTCGATATAGCCATCAAGAGATTGAAAACTTATACAGCAAAATCATCTGCAAGTAGGTACAAGTGAGCAAAGAGCTTACTTCTTCTTGCGTTCTTTCCTTTTAGAACGACCATCCAACTCTGCAAGTTCCTTTTCGAAACGAAGGTCGCTCATTTGATTCCTCTTCCTCTTTTTCTTCTTCTTTTCATCTCCCTTCTTCTGCACTGTATCATCTCCATCACTCTCGAAATCAGAAGTGGCTGTAAATCCCTCAGCTTTTTTTTCCTCAACCACCTTTACTTCACTCCCAGGCTTGATACTCTAGTTCCACAAGTATACACCACACACAAAAGCAACAAATTTAAATTCCTTCACAAGAAGCATACGCGTTGAAAATGACAAAATTCAAGCAAAGAAATGGGATAAAGAGTACAAAAATCAGAAAGGATTGCAAATTTTATCTTCAATTCCGATGAACGCAGCATTTTCTATAGACTTCTAAACAGGATAACGAGACAAGACCATTATCAAATTGCAGAGCATGAGTTCACTTGATTGAGTGGAAAAATCCCAAATTGATATCTTTAATTTCAATTTTAACGACGAAATCCCAAAGTTAGAAGAAAACTATACCTTGGCAGCATCTACTCCGGTTTTCGTATTCTTCTCTACAACTTCTTCAGTAGAATCTGAAGGAATATACAACAAACAGTCACTGAGAGAAAGATCAGAGAAAACTTTTCTCTCCTTCTCTTTCTACAAGATAGAAGGTACCGTGGGGAGGAGGAGAGGTGTAGTTCATGAGTATACGGAGCTTGGAAGGAAGAGCATCTTGCTTCGAACGATCAGGCGGCGGCGGGAGTCTTGCCGGTCCGCCGTGAGCAGCTAGATAGTTTTTCTCTCTCCTCTTTTTTCCTTTCCCTCCCATCTCTCTCTCTCTCTCTCTCTGTCAGTTCGCGGGGCAGCCCTACTTGTTTTAAGCTGCCGTCGAAACTTGCCGGAGGAGACCAAGGTTGGAACAGGCCCAATTAAATGTGGATTCAGGCCCATATAGTTAGCCCGTTAACATTGTATGGGCTGATCTCTTAATACTATATTCCAATGTTAATTTGTTTTTTTTTTTTTATTACAAGTTTTAATTTTCTAATAATTTTTCATTTTGTTGTGCATATTAAAATGTCACTAGTAAACTTCGAAATACCAGAGATTCACTTAAAAATTATTACTTTGCATTTTTACTATAGATCACATAAATCTGTGAACATTTGTTTCATGATTTTGTGTTGTTCTGAATAAATGAATTTACTATCATAAAATCAACAGCAAAACGCCATTTTCTTACAGAGATATAAAAAGAAGCGCAAAAAGTACAAATCTACAGAGAATCACAAAACAAACTTAATGCGGGAGAGGACAAGGACGTATAACTAAAAGCAAGCTTTGGTGTATATAATTCACCAATCTCAACAAGCCTTTGATCTAAGAGTAAACGATGTTTACAAAAACTATGGAGAAAGATATCAGACCAAAAATTGTCACGAGACAGGTAAAACGGAATCAGTTTTTACTGGAACTAACCATATATACTTACATATGTTACACACGACCAAACATGTCCATTCTGACTTTTAGATTAATCCGGTTTGGTACTTCATCTTAGGCTTCCGTTTAGTTTCCCGGAAGATATATTGCTGTAAGTTTCCACCATTTTGTATCAAAGAGTTTTGATTCTATTCTCTCATTCCCACCCAAGCTTCAGCATCTGATCTACGACCTTTAAGCTTAACTGTAACAAACATTTCAAACACAAGGATTTACTCACTTTTACCATTTTGTGTTTTGGTAAACTGAGGTAGAACCCATTAAGGATGTTGATGTTTATGCAGACTCACTAGGAACTGATAACAATTGATCAATATAACAAACCTAAACAGGCACAAATGGTAACACATAAGGATAAACTTACAGCCGGATCTGTGAAGATTATCAGCTGTTTATCCTCCGTGGAAACTAAGAGGTTAGTGTTGTCGACGTTCAAGGCCAATGCGGTAATATCCTGTCCTTGACCAAGCTTTAGCACATGGAATACCTAGAATACAATACAAGACATGGATTTCAGCCTGTTTAGACGAGAAAACAAGTGTGCGCCTCTTTATTAGTTTAAGCTCTTCAAGGAGTTCTGATAATACCTGGAGTGTGTATAAGTTGAGGAAGCAAATCGAAGGAGATGGAACATCCAGTCTCTCAATTTCATTGCCATCATTTGATGTGTCGTTACTACTCGAAAAATCCATGCCGGAGCATGAGTTCATCCCAATCAACGCATTTTGACCATCCATTGATATTTCCATGCAGCTAATGCTACTAGAGAAAGGAAGTTTCGCTTTGGCAATCAGAACTCCGTTAATGGTGAAGACGCTAATACAACCTTCCGAGCTACTCCATGTCATTATAACCCCATCAGATGAAATGCAGAGTGAATTAGCCGTCACACCAACTAATCGTCTGATCAGCCGTCCTTTTCTTATGGAATGTAATAGAACATCTGAGGACTCGGAAGACGATACAACGACACCTTGATCTGAGCTGACACAACAACTAACTATTTCTCTTCGGTGGCCGCGGAGCACTTGTATGGGCCCTTCAAGGCGACATTTTTTGCCTCTGTTTGCCAATGTGTTGGCAGGATTCGTGTTGCTTGCGGAGGAAGGAGCTCCGGAGCCAGGTGATGGCTCAGACACGCTTGTTCGCGAAGAAGACGCCTTGTGAATTCTCCACAGCAAAACAGTACAGTCCCGGGAACCCGTTACGAGGAAGTTATTGTCTGGAGACAGAGCCAGACATGTAACAGGGGCACAGTGCCCAAAAGCTGTTTCCAGTGTTTTTGCTCCATCAGATGAAACTAGCTTGATACTATTATCCGCATGTCCACCTGTAACATCAACAGACATGATTTTCCGTAATTATATTACCAATAAACTTTCAAAAAAGTACAGGACATTGGGACCATAACTGCTTTCTTTTAATACCTGTGATTATTTCCCCATCGCTTGTAATACCAACTACGGACGAACTTCTGATTCCTGATGAGGCAAATGCCTGTGCCTGGGGAAATTGCCAGTCACCAGTTCCAGAACTAGCTGGAGCCTTGAACATGCGCATCAATGATCCACTAGTCGCAGTCGCTGTTGCCTTTCCGTGATGAAAGAGGAAAGGAGTACCTTGGCCATCAGGGGTGTTTGGTTGCCACTTGTGCTGTGCAACACGAGCTGCTGGCACGTTCATGTCCACAATCACAACACTATCTGAGGATGCCTGAATAGCTGAGGCTGGTAAGTTGCAGCGTTCCGGAGCTTGAACAGAGTACGGTTTTATCTCTTTTGGATTCCGAAAAATTGTCTGAAAAAATTAAAAATATCTGTCATAGTCAGGTGGCAAATTTAGCACGGAGGTATATAGTCCTTAGATATTTCTTCTCTTAATATTCCCCAAGAACACTGTCGTGTAGAATCTCCTATACACTAGACGAAGAAAACTGTCCCTCACAGAAACGGTAATGATTAAAAGAGGTTTTAACTAAGAGTGCAATTGCACAACCAAATTGACACTTGAAGTTACCTGCATATGTAGAACATCTTTCAGGGGCATCCTCTTCATGTGAGGAATAGTCAATAGCTGGGACGGTGTTTGCCCAAAATAAGCTATCTGGTCTTGCGTAGCACGTTGTTGTACCTTCATCATATATTTACAGGAAAGTCACGTAAACATGATGATACTAAAACTGAGCAACTCCAACAGTATAATAAAGTTGCCTACCGGGTCCGTGATTTTATCAATATCAACAGTCCCCTCGTAGGTAATGTAGAAGAAAACGTTATTTGCCATTATAGCTTCTTTGCCACGTTGCTTATACCTAATAAATAAAGTTAATTAAAAGTCGAAAAGACAACTCAGTCGCTTACAAAGAAACATTGGTTGTGATTATTTTGCTGGATACTCTGAAAAAAAAAAAAAAACGTGTTGGCAGTATATCATCAGTTCAAGGGAGAAGACCTACCCAAATATGAGATCAATCCATTCATGCAAATGTGCAGATACATGTTCGCTCTCAAGAGCCCTTCGTTGCTTGTGTACAAAATCTACTGGGTTTTTGGCCCAAGGAGGAAGTTTTACAGCATCTGATGATTTTAAAAAAAGAAGGCATCAGTTAACCAAAGTGTCAGGCATAAAGTTTAGCTATGACAAGGAAGAGAAGCGCAGTACCAAGCTTTTCTCCCAACTGTGTTGTGCCAAAATCGATTGAATTTTCGTTGGTCAGCACCTCAGGGAGGTAAAACAACTCCGGAACCTGTAACGCAAAATTTAGTGGAAAAATGTGGATGGGGTCTTGAGTTGATGAGGAAGAAGCGGATAAATAAATTCATTTGATGCTTTAGGGAAACCAACACGTACCAACTCCTTCACATCACTCATGTCCTCGAGAACTCCATTCCAAGTGCCTGGAATGTCTGAAAACAAGCGGTCTGCATGATCAAACTTTCCACCTTGAAGTTGAATTGACAGGGTTGTGAAAGGTTCAACTCTGGCAAGATAATACAACACCTGCGCACATGAGATAATAATGAGAAAATATCGAGAAGTGCATAAACTCCATCCAGTTGCATTAAAAATAGTATATATTGTCATTTTTTCCAGGATTCAGACGAACACAAATTTAAAAGTGGGAATGGCAGTAATTGTTGCTGGAAATTATAGAGAAGAGAATTTACTGCTCCAGCACTTGAGTAATGCGACCCATAGTGGAATTTGGGAATGATTGGATCCTCAAAGCTAGAATATCGCTCTTGAAATTTTTTGAGCCGCTCTGGGTTCAGTGCACCAATTGGCTGAAACATAAAAAGACCCACATCACAACAGGAATCTTTAGATTTATGAACCATCATATTTAATGTTTAGAACGTAAAACTGGAAGCAAAATGCAAAGGATACCACCTTGGAAAGATCTCTGAAGGTAGATGGATTTGAAAGGTCCAAAATTTCTGAACTGTTGTCAGAAATAATCCACGGGAAAACAGGATACTGCAAGAATAAGATAAATCTCAAGGAAGAAACGACATTGACAAGTTCGCAAGAAAATGCTAAAGAGCACAAGATCTACCTGAGTAATATCATTGTAACTACGGCCAGCCAAAGTGTTAAGCTGCATTAAGTATTCGAAATTGGTAATCTGCAGAAATTATTCAGATGGGGATTTTGTATCAGATGTTATTTTCGGATAAAGATTAAAATATTGCATGACAGGTTTTGAATGTGCAGTTTATAGGTACCTCCCATCTAGCCCAGCGCTCCATTAACTGAGTTCTTCTCAAAAGCTGTTCCGGCCTCTAAATAGGTAAGAGTATATGTAAGTTTGCAGCACAGGACAGAAAGTGACTCAGCCTAGTCATATGCTGTCTCAATTCCTCATTGAAGAATAAAATGGACTAAGAGTGGTTGAAAAGCTAGACGAAAAAAAGTTTGCAAGGAAAAACCACGAACCTGAGTTGCTAGGTAAATATTGTTTAAGTGAGGAGGCCTTGCTTGAACGATAGCTCGATATGCATTTCTTCTTCCCTCGGTATTCTATGGTGTTAAACAAAAAATATGGGACAAGTAATTGGTTACAGCATGCAAAGACTTAGGATTTACAAGGTAAGAAACATCCATATATCATACATAGAAAGGGTTTAAGATGCAGATACCCCAAAATCAAAGAAGAAGTTTGAACGGTCAACCATAAAGAGTTCCAGGGCGCTCCTTCTCAGGAGATATCTGAGAAATAATCAAATATATAGATCATCAGTCAAATCGTTAATCCTAGGAGCACAACTCATTCAGAAAGACGAAAACTTAACCGCAAGATACTAAAATGAAGTAGCGAATAGGAATATACGAACTAAACAGAATTTCGATGATGAAACTTTACCTCCGGCTATAAATCTGATGGAGAGAAGACATTGGCCAACTACGATCCTTTTCTTGGTCACCTGATCGGGACCCATCTGAACTATCAGTTAAATGCTGGCTTTCTCTGTTGTCAACAATAAAATTTATTCTCCGTGTTGTAATCTGAGAAGGGCACAACAGTTATGATCAGCAACTATATAAGAAAAAGCATATTTCGACATTACGAGCCAATTTTCAGGTTTCTAAAATGTCTACATGCCAGCATTTTTTTTACTTCACTTAATTATATTAGTCTCTCTTTTCGAATTGCTACTTGATGAAAATCCAAAACGTTCAGGTTAGTCAAACATACTTGAAAGGTTCCTTTCACAACCCTGAGTGGCCGGACCATAGATGTGGGAAACTCCAGAAGGATCCTTTCATCAAGTTCACTGGGAACAAAGCCAGGTGCTACCACTGAAGAATCTCGGGCCATGTCAAGGTCATTCGAAGGTCGAGGATCACTAGTTCCTGCTGAAATTTTGGACGCATTCTCATGTGACCCAGATATCCTCTCTTCATTTTCCCTTCTATGTTCTTCAGCATTGCCTTTGACATCAAGATGATCACCCTCTCCATGTTCGTCGTCTTCATATGCTATATCCATCGATATTACTTCAGCAGCAAGAACAGGAGGAGTGGATGGAGAACCCTTGCTACCATTATCACTTTTCGTGTTTGTCTGATCATCATCATAGTTTGCTGCTGCCCCAAGATGATCAGTCCCACAATAATTCCTCCTTATACACTGTCTCATCCTCGAAAAACTTTCCATAGAATCAAGTTTCCAGAAAACCTGCATTTTGATGATATCACATCACTAAGAAACTTCTCAACATGTTCCAAATTCAGAAAGAAAAAGAACATGGCTTACGCGTTCAGGACTGCATAAACCATCTCCAAAAGGCCCAAAAAAGCATCTCATCTCTGCCAAGTAACGAATTAGTTTGCGCCAACCACGGCTTCCCAAGCATAGGCGGTTTGCCACTATGAGATCATCTTGCATACGCCTATCAATCTGGAGAGAAGTTGAAAGAAAAGGTAGGGGTCAGAGTATGCACCCTTCAAAAACCAATAAAGTGTAGACGGAAAACAAACCTCTGATCTTTGCATGTTACGTGCTAAAGCAAAACTTGCAACAAGTACAGCAATAAATTTGTAGGACAAAGCATTAAAATCTTTTCCATATACTGATTTTGTATCCACTGGTTGGAGACATTCCATCCATGCCACTCCCATAGCTTCAGAACTATTCCATCTCTGTAAACGCTCTATGTCACTGATATTTCTCCGCTGCGCAGATGTAGCCATTGCAACAGCACTGAGACCCCTTCCTGAACCAATCTTTGCGTTCCGTTCAAGATCTCGTGCAGCTGCCAAAGCTGCCGCTTTTGCAGCAGCTTTATCTCTTGGTCGAGGTGGTGCATTATTGTTTGGAGCCTCATGCGGTTTCTGGAAGCTTGAAAAGGTTTGAAGTTTGGCAGTCTTACGCTCAAGCATAGAAGAGTCTCGCCTAAGATGTGAAGCTGTAGGCGGCGGCGGCGCTTCCCAACCAGCTGCCCCAGCAGCTATCATCGCCAGAGCCATTGCAGCAGGCGGTGATGCAAAAGCAGCAGCCCACTCCGGAGTAATCATAGAAAGAGCGCCCTAAACAGACAGATTTGAATAGCTCAATTCAATAACTCAAGCAACAAAAAAACAAAACCTTAAAAAAATCAATCTTTTAAGGGAACGTTTAAAAATAGCAGCAAGCAAGCCAGCAACTATAACTAAATAGTGGCCATTCAAGAAACATATAGCAATGATAGAAACTAAGGGAACGTATTAAAAATTTCTGCTACCTCAACGGGGAGAGCATCAGCAGCCAAGGCACGATCATCAACAACAAGGGGATTCATACCATCAGCAGTGGCAAGTTCATGAATACCAGCCAAAAGTGGTCTCCATCTCCGGAGGACTGCAACAAATGGTGGTAAAATCGCCTCTATATACTGCTTACGAAGTGGTCTTCTATCTCTGCTGATAGCATGCCATACCTATAAAGATTTGTGATGGAATCAGAAAGTGAAGAAAGATGGAAGAACAAAAAACAAGGATATCATCAGAAGCAAAATAAGGGAAGATGATAACTTTCCCTAAGCCAACATGACGATTTGAGACAGCAATAGGATGATTAAGGGAAGAACTAACCTCAGAATAGAGAACACATGCAGTAACCAGTACCCTTTGCCTCTTTGAATCGGATATTGGCATGTTTAGGATAGGAGAGAGCACACTGTGAGGTAAACAAAAAAAAGGAGTCAAACTTCTCTTGATAAATAGCAGAACCAGGCCAAATATCCATTGCGGAACTAAACAATCAAGCATTTGATACCATGGTTTCAAATTCTGTGAAAAAAATCCAATAGAAAAAACTATATGGCAAGTGACTTGGGAACACAATTAAACTCAGAGCATCGTATCGTGCCGGCTCCAAAATGTTGACACAAAGTATCTACGCAGATGGATATCTAATTGGCCATGAAAGGAGAAACAAAACATGTCATTGAGTTTTACCTCCATAATAATGCTGATCGTGACTGTCGCATAGACATCTGAGAACCGCTATCTAATGAAATTGAATTTCCTGAGGAGCGCTCAGAGCTCAAATTTCTCATCAACATATTATCTTCGCCATAGTCTTCTTCCCTCATAGACAGAAGCACCATTCGAAGCATACATAAGAAAGGCTGATCACTGTCTAGCAACTGGTAGAGAGCTGTCATCCCTCCCATCCCAGTACCAGATCCTCCACCTATTCCAAGGCCACCTCCGAGTCCAGACTCATCTAGCAGCAAAGCTTGAAGCATGGATACAGATTTTTTAACCAAAGGAAGTTCAATCCAGTTTCCATGAGCATTCTTTTCTAAAGTAGATTTCCAAGAGTCCGAACCACTGCCACCACCACCAAAACTACTGGTTTTAGAGGGAAAACCAACACCATACCACAATCGACTCCTGTACTTCCAACCCTCAGCCAAATCCATGGCACAGCTGCCATATGAAACAAAAGCACATGAAACAGATTCATATGGCTCAGCTGCAGCTGCAGCAGTTAGGCGCTCCATTGCGACTGCAGAAATCTGTCCGCTTGCATCAGCCATTGAAGCGAGTATCTGAAAGAAAGGGAAAAAAGCAAAATAACGTAAGTTTCCATAACATTAAAAAAATCGATGTGTAAGATAATCCCAAATAACATATTAAATTTGATATTGAAAATGGCATGCTCTAAAATGTAATGAAAATAGAAAGAGGTATCGACCCAGATAACAAAGGTGACGAATTGATCAGGACATAAGAGAACAGTGAACAGATCAACATCATAAGAAAATATTATCAGCTTGATTTTTTAAATGAACAGGTCAACTTGATCATATAACAAAAGAACATGATTGGAAAGTCCAATTTAGAGAAATTAGGCGTTTGAAAATGTTTTTTCACTTACATCTAAAGGGACCTTCCCTGAATCACTTGACATTGAAGCACGACTGCTAGGAACCTCTGATGATTCCCCTATTGCTGGAAGTGTGCTTGTACGATTTTTAATGGGGGAAACAAAAGAAAGAGGAGACGGAGAAGCATCAACTGCATTTGTTGCACAAGTTTGTTTGCTTTGTAACCGCAAATGATCTTCGACAAGCATCAAAATGACGATTGCATTTTCCACCAGAAAAACAGAAAGCTGAGCAGCATTATCTGCTCCTACCTTTGCATCTTTTGGTGCTAATCCCTCTGCAGCAACACCAGCAGCTGCTGCTGCAATAACTTGAGTCTGTTGAGGGAAAAAAAAGGATTTTGTAGATAAAAAATCTAGTTCTATCCCAGTCGAACAAGACAGACGAACACACACACATGTTTGAAAGAGTAATACGAGAGCACCAAAAGATCTTTACAGCAATATTTTTCTTGCAAGCAAACTGGAATGTTATCTATGTTTTGCATTTGTAAAACCAAATGCTACAATTTCCTTTATCAAGGACTTGTATAAAAAGGTTTTTCCAGGAAAGGAAGGGGTTGTCTATATAAGGAACTACGGAAGGCATAGAAAGTATTAATTTTGTTGACAAGAATATATATTACAAGATAAAACAACAAAATGCGAGAAAAACAGAGTTACCTGAGCCTGCAGTTCTCTGGCAGCAAAATCTAGCAATCCACAAAAAAGTCTTCTTTTGAAAATTGGTAATGACTCCTCGCGCCTTCAAAGAGTAGAAGAGTAAGGGAAAAAATGTCAGGGAAGAGACACTAGGGTACAATAAGATCAGCAGGAGATATGAACCAAACCTACCATACCAATCTTTAGAAAAACAAAAAATAGATGGCTGTACAAAAAGGCTTGAAAATGTGAGAAATTCCCAAGCCTCAGGGATACAGAAAGTCAATTTCAACACGAAAGTGTAAAAAAAAATGATGAAGAGGTACATGGAAATACCTAATTCTTTGCTCACCAGTGCTAGAACCACCAACAATAGAAAGCCACTCTGCACAATGAATTGTAGCCTCGATATCCTGTAAGAAGGAAATAAGTATTCATAATTAAAACAATGTAGCTTGAGAGAGAGCTAAGGTGTAATCCGTAGACAGTTAAAAACAAAACAAAAAAATACCTTCCAACCATCTTTCTGGCGCATTGAATGTTCTAACATTATGATCAAGAAGTTGTGAATCAGATCTTCTACCTCAGAAGAACCGGCTGAAGCAGACTGCTTCCCCGCATCCTTCTGTGTATACACAATAGTCAGCAAAATTGACAGAGCTGTAGGCACATGCTTCTACAACTTTTTAGCTAAAATTGTTGACTAATCGCTCCTTAAAGTTTTCACTCTTTGAAAGTTGCACGCATAACGAACAATACAACAATCATGAAGGAAAAGGTCTAGCTTCCTAAGGTTAGATGAGTACCTCATAGTTTGAGATCAGTATCTCCAAGATCCACTCAGGCCATTCTTCCATCGTTGTCAGACTGCTTCTATTTTCCGGATGACTACAAGCCAAAAAAAGAAGATCCTAACAAAAAGAAAGAGCAAGTTCAGAAGGTACATTGAATGTGGAGGACACTGGACAGGTAAATGCTTTTAAAAACAGTCCACAAATAAAGTTCCAGGAAACTAATCCAAAGCTTTATTAGTCTGTTTACAGCCGTGTGGAGAACAAAAATGCTCATAATGTTTCCTACTAGATTCGCGTTTATACAAACCCATGGTTAAGAATATCTCAAACACCTTTACAAGGATATTTGTTCATTGACAGTCAGGGAAATATTTCAACTGTGACTTGTACCTGAAGTGCTCGGCTTTGAAGAGCCATAGACGCAAATGGTAACGACCGCAAGAGAACTAACAAAAGCTGGGAGTGTTCAAAGCGATGACCTGAATCATAAAAGTTAAGGCCATCTTCTGTTGATGAAGCATTAATCTGCAAGAAAGCACCCACGAGGACAATTTAATTTTAACCTCACACCAAAATCTACAAGAATAATCAATATAAACCAAATACATAGTTGACACATGAATGTGATCCGCACATCAAAATAGCCATAATGAATCATGATAGTCAGTACATATGGTAAATCAGAGAGTATTTCAGAGAGACGGATTTGAAACCAACTTTCATCAAGTATTACACCTTTGTACCAATACAAAAAGCCAGGCACAAGGTTTTAAACGAAAAAAACCATGGAGCAAAACAAAACACTTTCTAGCACTGCAATCAGAAAAGAAACCTTGTATACTTTTCAATAACAAATTAAAAAATGGGATATCAAGAACATACCGAGGCCCCAAGCAAAGTTGTGTAGACGTTGTCAGTCATCAGCCTGTTTGGAGCAGCTTGAAATGCTTTCAGCAAAGCAAATAGAAGTAATGCAACTTTATCATCAAACATTGTTCCACCATTTTCATGCAGCCCACTACCCAGGATGTTACTTGTCACATCAGAACGGGCACCCAAATCAAATGTTAGGTGCCCACTAGAAATTAACGCACCAATCAATCTGATGATCCCAACCACAACAGCATCGCTATTGTCAACATTGTACACATTATTTCTTGCATTGTCGGCACTTATCGAAAGATTTATACCACCAATTTCAGAAACAGACGATCTTCTCTCATTATTTATGGAATTGGAGATGGAAACTGAGTCACTATCACAAATGACAGGTGCAGATCCATGCTCCTTTTCTTGTTCAACTGACTCAAGTTCGGTAAGAGAATCAACATTATCATTCTCAACAACATTTCCATCAGGATCACGAGCGTCAATGCCAATCTCATTATCGTGTGTATTGGATTCCAACTGATTTACCGAACCAGACCCGTTGTGCTGACTCTTTTCACCTTGATCAGTCAATGACTTTGTTCCACTCTTACCCATAGCTAAAACATTACCCTCGCCAGTTTTAGCTTCTCTTTGCAGCAGAACAAGAAGCGTTTCTATCCCACCGGATGTTATAAATACCTCTGCAAACATCTGAGCTCTTGAAGCATTTGGCTGTACAACCAACCTATACATAAGGTGTAATACCCTTGCAACCTAAAAATACGAAAAATGGGTTAAACAATGTCAAACAGCACGTATTTGTCAATTACAGTGGTCCTCGCCATATTTTCAAGTATGCACATTCTGACTACTGTTGCTGAATCTATTTTTATGAGTAGTGATCGTGCAAGCAAACCACAAAAGACACAAAGATGCTAGGACTGAACTGCATAATTAACAAAACTGGCTACTAATGAATTGGCATTGAATATGGAAATAACCGAAAGTATTAGAAGCGATACGCACGTGATAATTAGAGTTAAAAACAAAAAAATTGCTTTCGTTTAACAGGTAAAGTACATTTTGGTTGTCTAATTGTGATATACTGAATAACGGTAAGGAAACGTGTTACCTGATTTGACTGTGGACTGTCAATTATGAAAGCAAGCAATCGACGGAGGTCATCAGCAGCTAAAGAAGGAGATGCTGCTCCCATTACAAGTTCAATAATCACCAGAAGTTCATCAATCAGAGCATTAATTTCCCCCATTTGACGCTTATTCCCGTCAAGAGGAAAAGTGGTCGCGGAATCCTGCTCAGAAATCATCCAATAGCATCTTCGACAGCCATCCAGAAGCAACTGAATAGCATCGGCATCCCTCATAGCTTTTGCTTCAGTGAAAACCATATCTTGAAGAGATGACAATAGCTTCTTTTGGAGTCCGTAATTGCACAAGCTCCATATTTTCAAATCTAATAGTAGTGTACGAAAGAGCTGCACTTTAAGAACATGATTTATCTTCTGAGATTGGCAAAGCGAAACAATGGCAGCAACTATTTCCTCTTCTCCTATTCCGCCATGCTTCCTGTCAAGAGATGCAAGTGAGTGTAGAAGATAACTCAGAATTCTGGCCAGAATCTCTGGTCCCTGAGTACGACACAACTCTTCATTGTTCCCAGGATGTTGGATAGCAACTGAGATAATTCTAAATACAGGTGCAGCAAGAGTAACTGTGGACAAAGACAATGGAAGGTTTCCTGTACATGGCTCCAAGCTATCTTTATGCACATTGCTTACGGTCAAAGGAAGCAGAGACATGGGTCCTCCATAAGCTAGGGCCCAGAATGACTCCACTGGCTTGATTCTCGTTGCAACATGGACTTGTCCAAGGACCTCAGCTGGTCGCCTTAGAGTACCTTAACCAAGAAAAAAATCTTTTACTACAGAAAATAATGGAAATGAGTACTTCCCGTCTCCTCGCAGAGATAAAGAAGAATAAAGTTTGTACGATCATGGAGAAGAAGCAGAATGAAGGAAGGAATTTATGAAGGGAAAAGAAAATCATTGAAAGAGAGAAAGAGAAAATCAAAGTAGATACAAATCAACCATGATAATCTGATAACATATAATAAAGCATATCCAAATCATTCAGGGAACTAAACGTTTTCAATTTCAAACATTTGATCTTAAATTTAGAAGGGAGTATAAATGTAGGTACCTGCTGCTCCAGAAAGTGAAGCATCCGGGCAAAACCGCCCACTTAGCAGACAAGGATGGTAAAGCAGGTGGGTATATCCTCCGATCTCTGCATCCAAAAAACTACTTTCCTCTGCACTTTTACGCACATGGTCACTTGTAGCTAACCAAGGAAGGCCAGCCCCACTGCCAAAACAAGGCAAAACATCCCCACCTCTAGAAGCCAAGCGTGCCATTCTTTCAGGACCAATCGGTTCCTTAAATATATAAACTGGTCCCATCTCCGCAAACAACGGACACTGACGACGGCGACGTTGTAGACCTGCCATAGTAGGAGGAGGATTTGTGCCAATGCAACAAAAAGAGAGGGGCTTGGATATACGAGGAAAATCAAATGGACGACTTTCGTACAAGGATCCATCAATATACAGCCGTAATTCACTCTCTGATTTTCCCATAAGTCCCTGCTTGCAGCTATGCTCGAGGCCAATAAAATACCAACACTGAGGCTTAAACGCATGAGTGAAATGCAGCGAAGACTTTCTTCCTTTCCCACTACCACTCTCAACCACCAGAAACTGAGCATGAAAATATGCTTCTATTCCCTGATTATCAGCGGATAAAAAGCTGAACAAACGTGGCATATGAGCAGTACCTTCACCAGCAAGCGCACTCGCAGCAGCTGCAGCTGACATTGCAGATGTTTTCCCTGACTTGGCTGCTGCTGCAGCAGCAATTGCAGCTGCCGCGGTTGCAGCATTTAACGTGTCCGCAAATGATTCAATATAGATCCATGTTGCAAATGCGTAGCCATTGGTAAAAGGCCAACGACTTTCTCCTGGACCAAGTAAGCCAGAGCTTTCACCATCAAATTCAAAAGTACAAGCAGGTCCCCTTGATTCCTTCCCACTCATTGCCTTCTCCAAAGCAAGCATCAACGGACTTGACCACGCTGTTGTAAGCGTTGTTTTTATAACCTCAAGCCACCTGTGTAAATCGTCGACACTAAGGGAGTGCCCAGCTAAATGTTGAATACACTGGAGCAAAACATCAGCAGCATTCCATTTCATATCATCGTCCTTGGAAATTACCTCTTTCACTGATCGCAACAAAACCCCTAATAACCCTGCCGTTGAACACATAGCTCTGTTTCTCGTGCATGATCGTAAAATAACAAGCAATCCCCGAACCATGCGAGTCCTCGGGGACATAAAATTAACGGTATCACCTAAACCAGGTAGCCAAGGAATAAGCTCACCAGAAACAATTGCAGCACGGGAATTTAACATGACACTAGGAGGGTTGCTATCTTCATCCTCTTCAAAACTCTCAACTCCACCCATGGTGGCAATCAGTGAATCAATAACAAGGAAAGCAGTGTTCTCTGACTCCTCTGCAGAGCCAAAACTCTCAACACCGCTGACAACATTCTTTAGTTTTTCTAAGCTTTCAGGCTTCCCCATGATGGCTGAATCCACTAGATGCAGTAGTTCTGGAGAAACATTTGGAATTGAAGCCTTTGGCTTGGGATTTTGCGGGGAATGAACTGGCGAATATCCAGATTCTGGATGGTTAGCTGAAGAAAGGGGCTGGTTCATTGAATAAGCTGCCTCTCTCTCTGGTCCAGGGCTAGAAAGTTGGTCACTTTGCACATCATCCATGGGCATCAAATCATACATCTCCTGAGTCCCGGATAAGTGATAAGTAGCTCCTTCGGTGCCACCAAATGAGGACCTCCCATGATCAGAATTTGAAGTCCTTCCAAGTTCCTGACGGTCACCCTGTGATTCATTTGCAGCCTCTTCCTGATTTCCTAGAGAAACTTGTTCAAAATCATCATCCTTGAAGACTCTATCAGCTGAAGTGATCCCTTGTAAAGCTGTACCAGAATCCTCTACATCAAATGCCTCTATCCTGTTCTGCACAGGACTAAGTACTTCAGACTTATCAGTCATATCAGGATGATGAACAGAAGCTTCTGCTAGCTTTCTTTCTTCATCGTCTTCCATTTATCAACTTATGAAGAGTAGAGTCATTCACAGTGTTCTCTCACTCGCCACCTGTTAAACAACCGATGAAGTATCAGTTTAGCTTGTGAGGACAAAATTTGAGAACAATGCACATGGAATCCATACCACTAGGATCTATTAAAGTAACAACATAAAGGACATGAAAAACTAAAAGCAATCCCGTTAACTATTATATGCTCAGCCATAGCAACACTTGAGCAAACATTGAATCAGAGATCTTTGCCCATCGAAGGAAATGTGCAGATCTTAAAGCGGAAAAGATTTCAAAAATTCGTATACAAAAATACACGTTCCACGAACGTCAACGGAAGCATGAACCCCAGAAATGCTCACAGAAATCAATGCTGAAAGAGAATACGCACAGATCGGACTGGAGAGATGTTCGGATGTGAACCAATGAAAGCAAATCGGAAGCAACTTGAGATAGTCCAACGAATCTGGACGGATTCTCTAACCTCCGGCGGCTCAACGAGAATCTGTAGAAATTGGAAAGATTCGAGAGGATGACGAGAGTAAAGAGAGAGGAGACGATCGGAGAAAGACGACTAGCGACGGGAGGCGACTTGGGCGCGCGGGAGAGAGAGAAAGTGGAGGGGAGAGAGAGAGAGATTTGTTGATTTTACTGGGTTCGAGAGGATTTACCAACTTCTCATCAAAGTCAATTAACATTATAATTTACATATTTCATTAAATATTTTGCTATTCACACACAAATTTATTTCTTTTTACATGAATGAAAATCTCAACTTCTCATTAAACTCAATTAACATTAAATAATCCTTCTTTTAAAGTTTAAACTAGTATCATTAGAGGGAAATAACTTATATTTTTCACCAAAACATTAATTAGCATAATCTCGTCGGCGTTAAAGGACTTATCTTTGTCGAAGGTGATGACTCCGCTTTCTCCGTGGATAGAGTCAAGGTTTATCTTGTTTTCTTTCTATTTCAGCTCAGTTTGAGAAACTGATCCATAGAAAAACCGTATCTTTCATTGGTCCTTCATTTTATTGAGCACACAACATGAGTCACATGGCGAAAGTGATGGTGGATTGCACATTCAGTATGTTAGATGAGTGGAGAAACCAGAGGAGTGATGATAAAACAGAGAAGTTGGTGATGAAGAAGGACATGTACAGAGAGTTTTGGAGATTAAGCGCTGATATTATCGCGACCAAGGAATCGGTGTGTTTAGGTTACAAGAAGAGCTTAAAAACTGTTGTGCCATTTTCTCTCAGCCACATCTTCATCCCTGGAACCCAGAAAGTGAATCGCTCATCATTCTTATTTTTCACGTATATTGACTGGTCCTGTTTCTTGTGTTCCAAAGTACCTTCCTAGATTGATGAAGAAGACCAAAGTGAGGAGGAAGTAAGACGCAAGTAGCTGGATTGAAGCTCTGTGTTAGCATTATCGTTGTGCAAGATATACAGAGACTTGTGAAACGGAGCTTTTGAAATATGATTGTCGATAATCTATTTGCAACTTTTTTTTTTTTTGGTTTTAATGTTAATCTATTTGCAACTTTGTTTGAGTAATAATAAAATATGTAAGACTCTTTCACTGGACATAAACAAACGACAAAGTAGCCAGCATAGCAAATCAAGAACAAGATAGTCTTATGACAGATTATTTGAGTTGAGTTTTAAGCAGACAATCATATATATATACTGTAAGTGGTAATAAAAAAAAGAAAAGAAAGCGGAGAGCTGGAGAGGTTGCGTTGCATTGCATCACACTGATTCGTCTTTCTACTTGCTAGTCTTCTTCTATTTTCTTCTCCACGTTAATGAGACGGCTACGGTAATAGTACTTCTCCTTCCAGTTAGGGTCGGAAGGACACTCTGATATAAACCAAGAATTAAATGACCAAGTGTAACTATGTTAGCAAGAATCAAGAATAAAGAACACCATTACTATAGGTACCTTCGAAAGGAGGAACGCCAAAGGGGATTAACCGGGGTTTTATTGGGGTTTCTGGACGATACGCGTTTTCAACAACAAGTTTGCAACCTCCCATTTTACATCCATTAAGCTGCAGGGCCTTCTCCTTTGCGCCTTCTCCATAAATGGAAAGGCCGGCGACTCTGACACTAAAAAAAAAAGTCTTTTAGTTAATAGCGTTAATTTTAGGGAATTTTTTTTAAAAAAAAAAGTCAGAAACTAGAGGAGGAAGATGCCACAAACTGAGATAAGTCCACTTTCATGACCTCTCCACATGAAGAGAATTTTTTACTCAACGCCCTCTTGATAGACTTCCTAGGAGGCGAGGTGTCATATCCCTTAACCACCATCGTTACGCTCCTGCATGGCAATAATTTTTTGCATATCATCAACACAAGCAGCTTTACAGATACAAAATTAATCTGCCAAAACAATTTTTCACCTGCAGTATCGATCCGTTTTAGCTGATTTTAAAACCTGTCCGAGAGACCATTTGGGCAGCATTGGCGGAGTAACATCTAGTTCATGTCCATCCATCTCAATTCCACTAAGCTGCAGCGCCTTCTCTTCCGCGGCCTCTCCCAGAATGTCTATGTAAGCATATCTGTAACAAAAACAACTTTTTAGGCTTATACAAGCAAAACACTTGAGCCATAAAGGTCAAAAAACGAGCACACAAGCACCTCTTGATAGTGGAGCTATAATAGGGATGAGGAATACAAACGGACTTGATCTTTCCACAAGAAGAGAAATGATCTCTCAACATGCTCTCCAAACGAAGCACATGTTTCCTCGGCGTACAACCCTCAGGAACCGAAGCGTCAAATCCCTTAGCTACAACGAGGACACGTTTACTGCAATTATTTACATTACACTAATTAGTACATCAACACAATTGAAAACAGCGCATCTTTATTTTCATGGATAACAAAATCTCAACAGCAACAAAACGGGAAATCAGTTTACGTAGTACCGGATTCGTCCTTCTCTCTCGTCAGCCCCGTTCAGTTGCATCCCCTAACGTAGTACACAAGATATAATCAGAAGAAGATTAGATCATCTACTACTTCAACAGAAATTTTTCTAGGTTAAAAAGAGATTAACAAGCAGTGCGTGAGTATTGTCCACCTTCTTTATGTAGATCAATCAATAGACTGAGAGATAAATTTACCGTACAATTGTATCCCCTAAGGCCCTAAGGTAGTACACAATATCTAGTCAGAAGAAGATTAAATCTACTACCTACTTCAACACATGTTTTTCTAGGTTAAAAGGAGATTAACAGGCAGTATGCGTATTGTAAGAACTAAGAAGAAGAAGAACAAACAATTAAGGAGAAGAAGATTACTTCGACGGCGGCGGATTCGGCCATTGATAGAGCGACGACGGCTACGTTTTAATATTTGTTGAGATTGAGACTGAGATTGAGATTGAGGATAGGGGAAGAATTGAGATTTGTTGATTTTACTGATTTAGGATTTACCAACATCTCATTAAAGTCAATTAACATTATAATTTAGTAAGCTAATTCATGTAACACAAATTTTTTTTATTTTGTTTTGGGATGGATTTTAATAAACTTAGAACTCGGTTACAAGCCAATGAAATCGAAAGCTCGATGCCAAAGAGTCCGAACTAGATGTGAAAAGTAGAATACAAAGCATGCTAAATATTGATAGAAGGTTAAATCCGTAGAAAATAACCGAAATCCCTTTAGAAATGGCAAGTTCTTTCGTCGTTAAAGACACCATGATAATCCTCTTTCTAAACTAGTATTAGTCTGTGGAAGCCTTTAGCCTAGTGGTTGATTAAGGGAAGCCATTGCTGGTGTTACATATAATAAAATCCTCCATTTCATCTGTATAAACACCATTAAGGCATTAATCATTAATTGATTCTGAATATTCTTAGTATTTTATGTGGCTATATTGAGCTTCAAATGTAACCAAGGCCCAACATCAATGTAGAATACCTTGACTTCTTCAGGCCCTAGCCATCTCACGGGAACAAAAATCTTAAAAATCCCAATTGTGGTTTTTTTGTGAAATTATTTCATTTCTTTGAAAAACAAAATAAAGTTGACAAAAAAAATAATCCCCAAAAAATAAAAATTTAAGAGCAAGATTATTGATAGATACTTAATTTATATCTTATTATTGTAATAATAAATTTAAGTTAAGATACATTTATTTTCGCATAAATTTCCTAAGTATTCTTAACTTTTTTTTTTTTTTTGTGCTCTTAAGTTTTTTAAATATTATTATACAATACATTTCAATCAAGGGAAATCGTGAAATGAGGTCCAAACACGTGCAACCCATGTGAATAATTTGACAGCTGTCCCATAAAAAAACGTTTCTCATCCATACTTATATTAGATACGTTTGCTCTGAAATTACCCATTTTTTATTTATTTTTAAGCCCATATATACTAAGAAATGGGCTTTAGATACACCGATAATCTTGGTTAATTAGTGGCGCGTCTTTTTTTGACGGGGATGGCATGTAACGGTTTGGTCTTACGCACTGTGAGACCAAAGGCGTCGTCCATGTCTAACTCCTCAGAAACGACGCCGTTTGGTAGCTTCCAGTCAAAGGAATAAAGAAGTGAAGCAAGCATGAGAGACACAGTCTTCACAGCCAAAAGCAATGCCGGACAAATCCTCCGCCCGGCTCCAAACGGTGTCAACCCATAATATCTGCCTTTCACATCAATATCATTCCCCATAAACCTCTCTGGCTCGAACCGGGTCGGATTCTCCCACACGTTCGGATCTCGTCCAATACCCCACACGTTCACTAAAACCTGAGCGTCTTTAGGGACAAGGTATCCAAGAATCTCCACATCGGTTTCCGCATTTCGCGGAAGGAGAAATGGAGTAGGTGGATGCAAACGGAAAGTTTCTTTCACAACCGCTTGTAAATACAGAAGTTCTGAGATATCAGATTCTTGAACGACGCCGTTTTGGCCTATCACATGATCGATTTCAGCCTGAGCTTTCGCCAACGTTTTAGGGTTACTAAGTAACTCTGCCATAGCCCACTCTATGGTACTAGAGTTCGTATCCGTGCCTGCGGTAAACATATCCTGACATATAATCACATTTAGCTTGACATTTAGGATCCATATGCAAACAAAATCTAAAAAAATTCTTCAGCTCAAAACATAGTTTTAAAATATCTTCGTATAACCGAACCATACTTTTGACATATTAATCAGTCTATGATTTGTTGAAATGTTAAGATTAATGAAATTTTACGTCAAAACTAATCGACAATGATTCCATCATCTCATATGTCTTAATTATTTGCAAGTTAGCTGGTAGGACTTACCAAGAGAAGATGTTCAATAATATCCTCATTGTTGAGCTCTGCTTCATCTCCTTCGGAGAGATCGAGAAGCGCATCCACGAAATCTCTGTCCGAGACGTTTTTAGGGTTAATTTGTAATGATTTTTCAGCTACTTTGGCATCGATTAATCCACGGAAAAGCCTAAACAACCTCTCTGTACAGAGCTTCATCTTCTTTCTACTGCCTTGCAGGTCAAGATACCCAAGAAACGGGAAGAAGTTAGCAAGGTCTGGCTCCCCAGCAGCTTCCAAGACACCAATCACCGTGTCCTGAAATTCACTGGGTTTTTTTGGGTCGTAGCTACCGATATCGACTGAAAACAGAATGTTCGATATGATATTAAGAACTGTGATGAAAGATGCACGTGATATATTGACAGCTTCTTCTCTCTCGCTACTTTCATTCATGAAGTTCACAAGCTCTTGCACCTTCTTCATCCGCAAAGCTTTAGTTGCTTCTATACGCTGCGGCGAGAACAGATGAGTCACCGACAGTTTTCTCAACATTCTGTAACAAAACGTAACAGCTAAAGATTTGAATATTTTAATATCGTAAAGGTAATCACGAAATGCGAAAGAATCATTTTGCTTTTGTCTTTTATTTTTTAATAAAGAAAAAGTTAGGCTTGCTTTTGTAATTTTTTTAATAGTCTACAACTTACATGCACACAACACACGCTACTAAATTTAGATTCGTATGTATATGATACGGCTGTTTCACTACTAGCTAGGTTTAGATCTAGTAGTTATTAAGCAAAGGCAAACGCAAAAAAAACTACAACTAAAATTTTGCGGTGGTTAATTTTAGGGATACCTCCAAAGAGCAGTCGACGGATGAATCCAAGCGACGGAAAATTTGTGGTGATTGATGAAGCGTATGGAGTTAGTTGACTTACGGCCAGACAAGATTTGGTCGTGTGTTCTTAGAACATCTCTTGCACCTTCCGGTGAAGTTACGATCACTGAGTTTAAACTTCCAAGCTTAAGACTCATGATTGGTCCGTAAGTTTTTGAGTGGTTGGCGAATGAGCGGTGAGGGTTTTTACCGACTTGGTGAATGTTTCCGATTATTGGTAACCGTGGAGGTCCCGGAGGAAGCGTGGCGGCGCGACGAGATCTCTGTCGGAATCTTGCGAAGGTGAAGATAAGATAACATGGCAAGACAAAACAAATGAGCAAGAGAAGAGTTTTTTCTGAGATATTTTCCATCTGTGTGTTTTCTAAGTGATAGACAACTACAGTGTTATCCAATTATAGTTTCTTTCTGCTATTCGTAGTTCGCACAAAAATTGGCACTCTGGTTAGGTACAAAATCCACGTGATTGATTTAGCAGGGGATAGGAATCAATAACGTGGATTTTGTACCTCCACATATATTATTTTTTCAAGGGCCCCGCTTGGACAGAGAAAGTGAAAGAATTGGTTTTTAATTGAGAGGAGATAATAATCAAATAACGCCAGAATTGTTTTTCAACCATCTCCATTGGCAATATGCTAATTTTGGTTTTTATCAATTTTTTAATAATAAGTATCACACAAATCTATATTAAAAACTTTGTCTGAGATGTTAAAATTTTCATCCTCCATTATTAGTATTTTAATTTTGGTTCTTAAAGAAAAAAGTTAATTTTCTAAAATTTATTATTTTAAACATATTACATAAAAAAACATAAAATATATTATATTTAATCATTTTGTATATGTTGTCAAAAAAAAAAAAATCATTTTGTATATATTTGCAAATTAAAACAGATATTATCATAGACTATACATCCTGTTATCAAGACTATATAAAAACATTATTAGAAGATGAATCTAATCACAACAAGAAAGAGATATCAGAGATATGATGGTAAGCTTGAGATGGACCTGGTCAAACAAGAGCCTTTAAGCAGGGTTTTTTAAAACTCGATATCGAACTGAAAACGGTAGACCCATCAACGGGAATGAGCAAAGGAATCAAATCACAAACATGCAAATTCCATACTTCCTGATCTGCCCGTGTGAGTTTCCGCACAGTATGCAAATTACAAAGTCAGAATCTTGACGGCAAGTAGCTAACATCATACATAATCTAAACTCAGGGAAGCCAAAATTCACAGCACATTTATAGGCTGATCTTACACGGAACAACAATACACACATCAAAGCAAGTCTCTCTGTCTCTGTTTATACCAAATACAATTTCAGAAACTTGACTACCAAAATTAACGCACAGAGTTAATCACACATGTATTACAAGCACAGAGATCACCATACTTTTTCATGTCGGATGCAACGCGACGGAGCAGTCGCTGCCGCCGGGCGTTTTGGAGGAAACGAAGACGGAGGACGGCACGGCGGAGGGAGAGGTCGTTTTTGGGTGTGTCGAAGAAAAGGTTGTGTTGGTGGAGGGTTTTGAGGTGGAACGGAGTAAGGAGAGTGGTGAGACGGGGATGAGCAGCGGCGGTGAGGAGACGCAGCTTGACTTCGACTTCCATGGAAAAGGATTGGTTTTTAAGAAGAAGAGAGGCCGATTCGGGTCAGATTTGGAAGAAAGGTTTTGGTGTTTAGGATCGATGAGGTGGAGGACGGAGGAGGAGGATGGAGCGGCGGTGGTGATCAGAGGTTGGCCGGAGACGATCGACGGAGTCTATTCACGAAGAGGCGACGAGAGAGAGAGAAAGAAGGAAATGTCGATTTTTTTTACTTTTCCTTTTTGGTGAATAAACTTGACACTCTGCAGGTTTTAATTGGTTTTAAGAAAACATTTTTTTTTTTATCTTTAATTAATTACATAAAATTGCTTTAAAACCATACTAAAAAACAGCGATGGAGATGCTTTTAGAGATTTAACCTTTTGTGTGGACATTCGAATCTAACCTAACCTATTCAATATGATATTATAATTTTCTCTTTCAATTTCCTGAAAAATCCATGTTGAGAAATCCTTGTTAAAGGTGCTCTTAACAAGATAACATTGAAGTCGACGATGCCGTTTTAAAGTTTTCAGTCAAACGGATGGAGAAGAAAAGAAAGCAACAAAGGTACTGCGACCAGATCCTTCGTCACTAGTCAGGCACCAAATTTTTATGTGTTTACATTTGAATCTAACCAAACCGATTAAAACTGATCAAAAAGTATTTTATAAACTGATTGATTCCATATATCTTCAACTTGAATAATTAGTGTCTACATGGAAAGTGGAAACAGAGCCGTATATTTTTTTTCTTTTTTTTTTAAATAACCAGCAGAGCTTATTTTATTGAAAGTTTAGTGTAATGAATCACGTGTTTTATTGGTTTGTGAAATTTTTGTATTCGTACTAATTAAACAAAAAGTAATCATTTAACAAATGATTAGTTTATGGAGTACTGTTTCTTGACAGGAACGGCATGCAACGGATTGGTCTTATGCAGTGTGAGACCGAAACTCTCATCCATGTCCAAGTCCTCATGAACGACGCCGTCCGGAAGCTTCCAGTCAAAGGAATAAAGAAGAGAAGCAAGCATGAGAGGCACTGTCTTCACAGCCAAAGGCAATCCCGGACAAATTCTACGTCCAGCTCCAAACGGTGTAAGCTCATAATCTCTTCCTTTCACGTCAATATCTTTCCCCAAAAATCTCTCTGGCTCGAACCGTGTCGGATTCTCCCACGCATTCGGGTCTCGTCCTACCGCCCACACGTTCACCAAAACCTGAGTGTCTTGAGGCACAAGGTATCCAAGAATCTCCACATCGGTTTCCGCTTTTCGCGGGAGGAGAAGTGGAGCAGCTGGATGGAGACGGAAAGTTTCTTTAACTACAGCTTGTAAATACGGCAACTGTGTGATATCGGACTCTTGCACGACGCCGTTTTGGCATATCACACGATTGATCTCTTCTTGAACTTTCGTCATCTTTTTGGGGTTTCGAAGTAACTCTGCCATTGCCCATTCCACGGTACTTGAGTTTGTATCTGTGCCGGCTGAAAACAGGTCCTGATACATATATACACGCGCATTACATATGATATGCATAGTTGAAATCAGATATGAAATATGTATTCATTTACACATGTTAAATATATAATCTGTTTTCACGATTAAAAAGATAGAATATAATTTTCCACTTTGATTTGATTTTACATGCATTAAACACGGAACGCCACATCGTACTTTGGGTGTGGATTTACAATTTACAAAAAACAACTTATTAGAACTCTTAAAGTTATTTTCTAACCCTCAAAACTAATATGGGCACCTGGTTGATTATCTTGAATCTTGATTATGATCATATATCGGATTATTTTAATTAATAAAGAACTTTTAAATAATAATTATAAGTTAAGATCACTTACGAGGAGAAGGTGTTCGATCTGAATTATGTTGAGTTCTGCTTCATCTCCTTGGATGAGATCAATAAGCGCATCTAGGAAATCGCTGCTCGAAATATCTCTATCGTCCGTCCGCGATGAGTTCTCCGTAATCCGAGCATCGTAAAACCCTCGGAAAACTTTAAACAACCTTTCCGAGCAGCCCTTTAACTTCTTTCCATTACCTTGCAGGTCAAGAAACCTCAAAAATGGGTAGAAGTTGGCAAGGTCTGGATTTCCGATAGAATCCATGACACCAGTCACCATGTCCTGAAAGACACTGGAGGTTTTCGAGTCGTAGCTACCGAGGTCCACTGAAAACAGAAGATTAGAAATGATATTGAGGGCTGTGACGAAGGCTGCACGAGAAATATCAACAGCTTCTTCTCTCTCACTGCTTTCACTCATGAAGTTGATAAGTTCTTGCACTTTCTTCATCCGCAGAGCTTTGGTGGCCTCGATACGCTGCGGTGAGAACAGCTGAGTCACCGATATTTTCCTCAACAGCCTTAAAAACATAGCATGAATAGAAAGATGGCCCTTTACCATTAGATAAATTAAAACTCAAGTCCGGTTAGATCATACCAGTTAGATCGAGATATGTTGATTGGGATGAACGAGTTTGCGGTTCGTATCACCTACCAAAAGTATATTATCTAGTCCCGTGATTTCAAAATCATCATGGTCTCAAAGATCTGGTACATTCTAGTTAACTAAAAAAACAATCATATTAAAAGAAAAAGAAAAATCAGTTACCTCCAACGAGGAGACGACGGATGAAGCCAAGCAACGGAAAACTCATGATGATTGATGGATCGTATCGCTTCATTGAAGAACCGGCCAGACATGATTTGGTCGTGAGTTCTTAGTGTAAAGGAGACAAGAAGGAAAACATCTTTATTACATTATATTGTGTATCTTCATACTTGGTAGTTTCTGTAATTACATTAACCTAGGACCTTTCCTCTGTACAAGTATATATATTGTCGTGTCCTCTTAAGAGAAGAATAAGATTCACATTCTACATGGTATCAGAGCAGGTTTAATAAACCTTTTTTTTTTCCTGCCACCTCCTCCCTTTTCTCTCTTCTCTCTTTCTCCTCCTTGTCGTCTCTTTCTCTTTCTCTTCTCAAATGGCAGCCACAAACGAGGTCATTGACATTGTCCAACTCACGGTCCACAATGTCAATATGTCCAATATCACCAAGCTCAACTCCACCAATTATCTGATGTGGAGTCTCCAAGTCCACGCATTGCTTGATGGCTATGACATCGCCGGATATCTCGATGGATCTGTGGTGTCTCCACCACAAACTCTTACCAGCAATGGTGTCACCTCTGTCAATCCGGCGTATACACAATGGAATCGACAAGATCGACTAATCTACAGCGGTCTGATTGGTGTTATCTCATTGACGATTCAACCAATCCTCGCCACCTCGCGGAGCTCTGCCGAGATCTGGAAAACACTGGCTTCCACCTACGCCAAACCCAGCCGAGCCCACATCAAACAAGTCAAACATCAACTCAAGCACTCATCCAAAGGAACAAAGTCTATTGATGATTACATTCGTGGACTCATCATGAAGTTTGATCAACTAGCGATCCTTGGCAAA
>OVBJ01000625.1:0-47637 GCA_900406535.1 Noccaea bulbosa | reverse complement strand
CTCCATTGCTTGGTAGGATTAGGATAGCTTAAGTCTTAAGCTATCTTCAAGTTTAATCCAACAGACTCAACGTTTTACATGTAAAAGAGCGAGAACAAAATGCTTACCAAGGGATGTTTGTTTGGGACGGATGATGAATCGAGCAAGAAAGACAGCAGACGCAGCCAACAGAGATGGCACAAACTTCACAGCTTTGTAATCTAAAATACTCAACTCTGACAAGTAGCAACACAGAGGCACCTGAAAACAAAACACACAGAAACAGAAGATTTAAGCAATTGACACTCCTCGGATTTCAAATTTATATAAAGAGAAATCAGTTTGAGCTTACATTGAAATCTTCTTGTGCAACCCATGTAAACCGTCTGCACATAAAAAGTGGCAAAAAAACAAAAAAAGAAAATGAGGACAATGAATCATGCAAACAAACACACAAAAACATTATGAGCATAATCACAAAATCCAACCTTATAAAAGAATTGATTGTAGGCCTTCCTAATTCGAACTGAAGCGCAAGAAGTATATTTGCCTCCATCTTCACCACTTCTTGTTTCGTATATGAATTCTCAGTGATGTCACAAAAATCTTCAACATCAGGCGGACTTATCTCTTCATACTTCCTAATAACCAACACAAGAAGAAAAATTCCATAAGTTTCAGATAAACACATACACAATAGACTAGCAAAGAGAGAATTATAACACAAGAGGATCACAAGTTGCTTACGATGCAATAAGCATAGCAGAAACTCTCACGAGCTGAAGCTTCTTCCTGTTGACAGTCTTTAAGGACAAGAATCGATCCATGTAGAGACAGTGAGGTAAAGTGTTTCAGAGACGAGTTTGTATTCCTCAGCAACTCCAACTAACCAATCCACCAAAACACCTCTCGTGGTTGCTGTGACATCTTTCTGAACCTTTTCGATGTAATCAGGTAATGGTCTTTGTTTTGGCTTCACCTGAAGATTTCACCAATCCAAAAAGGCACAAAACATTAATCTTCCAGCGTCACATAATAATTATAGTGTAATTTCCAATTTAAGTGTAACAAAACTAATCTTCTTTTGTTCGACCCCACAAAAAAAGAAGAAGTTGATAATCCACAAGCGAACAAAAACAATGCAATTAACTGATGAAAAGAAGTCCAAACTGGAAATTGCCTCGTTTGAATATTGCTATGAAAATGATATTACTTCCAATCTAATAAATTAAAACCACGATAAAAATGTATATAAAAGAAAATTTTAACATACACAAAAGAAACCTCTAGAGAGAGATACACTTGTAAGCGTTTACACACAGACAATTAAGCTGGCATGTCTTTGAACCTCTGGCCGCACATTCTAACTCCTTGAGCATCCCATCTTTCTCTGAGTAGAATGACGCCCTCTTCAAACGGCTTGCGTTTGCTAGGATGTGCGTTGCAGCTTTCCTCTCTTGCTCTGTTCCATTGTACTGTCTCCACACTAAGATCTCAAGATGGGATGATAGAGAATCCGGTTTGTCAGAAACGATGTTGACACTGGCCTTGACCAGGTTGGGCATATTTTCAAACCGTAAATAGTTGCTGAAGCTGTCCCTCATGCTAAAGCGCTTCAAAGAAGGTGTATCAATCACAAACCCATGAACACCACCTTTAGGCCGAGATGAAGTATAGATAGATAAACTCGTAAGCGTAGGCACGTTGATGGTAAATATCATCGCATTGGTATAGGAGCTTTGTTTCACTACCAAATCCTTTAGACGTGGACATATGCTTAGAAGCCTTTTCACAGATCCGTCGCTTCCGAGCTTGACCGATATAAGGTGGAGAGTTTTGAGGCAGGTCAAGCTAACATTAGATGGAACATCCACCATACTTAGTTTCTCGAGAATTAGGGTTTCAAGTTGTGAATGATACAAGATTTCAGGCAATTCCAAGGAATAGTAAACCATGTCGATTCTAAGCTCTCTTAAAGAGCGGTTGAGTGCGTCTTTAAGCAAAGGTTTGATTGGCATAATTGTGGTGATCAGCCTGAGGTGCAGGCTCTCTACACGTGATCTTCTGCTAATGAACTGCGTAAACCGATAAAAAGATCTCCGACCCCGAGTAAAATATGCGATATCAAACCTACATGTCTTCACCTCCGTCCAAAGAGATCGCCACCGTTTTGATAACACACTCGTGGCTCCGACATCTGAATTAGGAAGCCAAGACAGTATCTTCAACAACAATTCATCTGGTAACTCATTGATTCTATTATCCCTCCTTCTCCTCTGAATATATTGAGAATTCTCCAATCTCCATTGATCCTCTAACTCAGATTCGCAATTTTGCCCTCTCTTTTCTCACATACATAGATCCTTTTATAGGGTTTTGGATTCTCACTCCTATTCAGAATTTGTTTAACTTGTTTCCTTTTTTCTGTGGAAGTAGACTTTTTATATTTTTGACATTTTAATGACAAAAATAATTTTTGTAAATTAAATATTTTCTTCAAAAAAATCCCATTTGTTTATTAAGCAAAGGTCTGAGTTACAATTTTTCTTATCACGTACTCTAAACGATAGCTTATATAGAATCCAAGAAGCTATAAGCTTTCAAGAACCCTAAAAAGCAAGCAACACTATAAATTATTCCGGTTTAAAAAAGGATCGAAAATGTTGATAAATTTGGGGTTATGTCTTGGTTATGTCCAGTGAAACCTCTGCCGTATTAATCAAAGAGATTGCTTGCGTGTGAAGCAACATATACTGACCTATGCATTTTCAGATGATTTTCTCCTCTTTTCTTCCTTTTGGAGAGTTTGCCCACGGGGAAGGAAGCCGCTTCCGTTTAAGGCTCCAAATGTATGTTGCTAGTGACAAGCAATCTGTGCTACATTTTGTGGTTTTCAAGCCTGAGATTGTTTGATTGTCAAATCGGGTTTTAATTTGGATCTGTATCCAGATCATCCATCAGATGGTGGGTTTCTTACTCTGAGTGGCTAGAAATAATTGTTCTTTAGAGGCAAGGTTGATACATGAACTAACACATTCTTGTTTAATTGGGGAATTATATATTGTACGACAGTTATTTAAAGGATAAATTGACAGATAATCTCATTATGTCTCTTCTCCTTCGCGTTTTGATTCCATCTCTTGACAAGTCTTCCACCAATTCGTTATTTGGTTGATTTGATAATCTGTTCCCTTTAGAATCAAGCTCCAAGCAGAGTCTGTTGAGAATCAATTGTTGCTTGCTTCCTCTTCCAATTCTCTGTTGTCTCAAGATGCTCCATCTCTGCGCTCCTATCAAGATCAATCTTCATTGATCTGTTCCACTTTCAATTCAAGCTCAAGCCTGAGTCATTTCTAAACGACTCCATCATTTCATTAAGTTGACTTGTCTTAGACCTTTGCAAAGCTTCAGATCAAATCCCAAAAGGTAAAAGGCAGCGAAGGTGCTACAGGCATGGTCGCAACACACTGAAACTGTACCTAGAGGAGCAACATTAAGTATCAAGAATGCATATTCAAATGATTTTACTGATAAGTGTTTGATCATCAAAAGGTTAATTACCTTGTGGTGCTTGTATCTATCTCTAATAGCTTGTAGAGAACCACCACTTCTGCTAAGATACAAGTCATGTATGATTCCAACACACTCCTGTAGATCAGACGCTTTGTACTTTGTGTATTCTTCTAACATTTGGTTCTGTTCACACCAATCACAACCATAGCTTATAAGTTTCTCATTCGAAAGACTTGACTCACCATTTTTACATGTAAGAGAGTGAGAACAAAATGCTTACCCAAGGATGTTGTTTGGGACAGATGATTAATCGAGCGAGAAAGACAGCAGAAGCAGCCAACAGAGATGGCAAGAACTTCACAGCTTTGTAATCTAAAATAGTCAACTCTGACAAGTAGCAACACAGAGGCTCTAGCTGCAAGTGTGGCGCCTGAAAACAAAACACACAGAAACAGAAGATTATAGCAATTGACACTCTTCAAGTTTCAAATTTAGATAAAGAGAAATCAGTTTGAGCTTACATTGAAATCTTCTTGTGCAACCCTTGCAAACCGTCTGCACATAACATAAAAAATGGGGAAAAAAAAAAAAACAAACAAAATGAGGACAATGAATCATACAAACAAACACACACAAACATTATCAGCATAATCACAAAATCCAACCTTATAAAAGAATTGATCGTAGGCCTTCCTAATTCGAACTGAAGCGCAAGAAGTATATCTGCCTCCATCTTCACCACTTCTTGTTTCGTGAATGAATTCTCAGTGATGTCACAAAAATCTTCAACATCAGGAGGACTTATCTCTTCATACTTCCTAATAACCACAAAACAAGAAGAAATTTTCCATAAGCTTCAGATAAACACAATAGACTAGCAAAAGAGAGAATGATAACAAAAGAGGATCCAAAATTGCTTACGATGCAATAAGCATCGCAGAAACTCCCACGAGCTGAAGCTTCTTCCTGTTGACAGTCTTTAAGGACAAGAATCGATCGATGTAAGAGACGGTGAGGTAAAGCGTTTCAGAGACGAGTTTGTATTCCTCAGCAACTTCGACTAACCAATCCACCAACACACCTCTCATTGTTGCTGTGACATCTTTCTGAACCTTTTCGATGTAATCAGGTAATGGTCTTTGTTTTGGCTTCACCTGGAGATTTCACCAATCCAAAAAGGCACAAAACATTAATCTTCCAGCCTCACATAATAATTATAATAATAATAGCCAGATCCCTAAATTGTCGACACCAAATCAGATCATCACAAGAGCAGGATGTGATTGGAAAATTCTCAAAAAAAAAATCTAAGATCAAATCTAGAACTGAATTTCACGAACAAATTGGAAAAATTCTTAAATTGAAACTCTTCAGATCAAGCCCACAACTTAACATTGAGACTATTCAATGATAAAGTACAATTACGAGATAAATAAAGTAGAGATTATTACCTCCATTTCACGGAGATACTCATAGATGTCGGCGACATAAGGCCCACACATCTGGGGATCATCAGATCGAGCATCAATGTCAGATCCTGATTCTGCCGCAGCCACAGCCAATGGAGCTGATTCTACGGCAGGCACAGCCACCGGGGCTGTCTTCATCTGCTGCGCCGGGGCAGTAAGACTCTCATTGGGTTTCGAGATCTGAATTCTCTTATTGAGATTGGGTAAGACGGTGACATTGGAAGCATTCGGAAGCTCACCGAGCACCACTCTCTTCTTGTTGATCCGCTCCTCCTCCTCCGTGGCCATCGCCTTTCGTTTCGACGCCGCTCTCGTCATCCTCACGCAGAGCTCCTTCTCCGACATGGTTTAGGGGTTGAAGATATGACGAGAGAAAGAGAGATGAAGAAGAATGAGAGAGAGAGAGAGAGAGATTGGGATGTGAGGAAGAAGTGAGGGTGAGAGGGGGAAGAAAAAGGCGAGAGCAAAAGCGCCATTTCTGCGAATTTTGAGTTGAAATCAAGTTTGTGGCGCTCTGTGTGATTTTGGGGATTAGGGATTTTGAGTTTTTTCAGAGTGAAACCAAAATTTGGGAATTTGGAAGGTGCGAAAATCACCTGAAATTTGATTTGGCGGGCTTAGTGTTTAATCAGATTTGTGCCCGAAATTCTTTTACCGGTAACATTTTCCATGGCGGTTCGAATGAAAACAAATTTCACATTTTCATATTTTTTGACTTTAGAAAATTCATATATTTAAAAATATTTATTATATTTTCGGTATTTAATTATTTACTTCCAAACTCTAAAAGTAAAGACGTCATCACCGATCTTTTCCTTCTTCTATCGCCAAACCAATCTCTGAACATTTCTCAAAATCCCTAAATTCACTTTTTTGAAAAATGGCTGAAACCGCCGATACAATCAACACCACCGGCTCGGAGCCGCAGCCGGATTCCGTCGGATCCACAACATTGTCCGCCACGACAGATCAGACACCGGAGGAATCCTCGAAAGAGGCAGATCTGAAGAAGGAAGCCGCCGCGGAGACGAAGCCCGGAGGCATCTCTCTCCGCATCTGGCCGCCGACGCAGAAAACTCGCGACGCAGTCTTAAACCGCCTGATCGAGACGTTATCAACCGAATCTATCCTCTCTAAAAGATACGGAACTCTCAATTCCGAGGAAGCCGCCGCCGTCGCGAAATCGATCGAGGAGGAAGCCTACGGCGTCGCGTCGAACGCTGTTTCCGATGACGACGATGGGATCAAGATCCTTGAGGTTTATTCGAAAGAGATTAGCAAGCGGATGCTTGAAACGGTGAAGGATCGATCTGCGTCCGCCGGAAATGGAAATGAGTCGAACAACGAGTCGGCGGATGATTCGAAGACTGAAGCGAGTGAGGGTTTGAAAGACGATACGGCTACTGAATCAGACAAGACCGAGGCTTGAAGATTTGGTTGTACCCTTTTCTTATTCCCCTTTATCGTCTCTATATAATCTAAATCTATCTCTTAGGGCTTGCTTTTTCTAGATCGAGATGAGATTCTCAGAATTTATGACGAGATCTGTTGTTATTGTAATGGCTTATGTGGTGGATTTGGTATTGCTTATTTGAAGATGGTTTCTTCTTCCTAATATGATTATCTTCATTTCTCTGGTTTGGTGTGCTTTATGGGATTTGATACTTAACAAAAAATTATCTGCTTCGTATTGTCATCTTTGTTGGTAAATTGTTTTCCTTTTCTGCTATGTAAATTGTCAATTTTGAGTTTTAGGATCGTTTTTGATTGATGCTTCCGCAAACACATTAGTTGCTCTGCTGCATTCATCTTAGTACCATTGGGTTATGTCCTCGTGAATGTTGGAGCTGTGTTCGTTGCATCCTTCTCGAAATTGGGTTTGGATTAGGCTGGAGTTCTCTCGATTTGCAGTGGTAACAGGAACTTGTTGTGAGTTAGGAGCATGTAACATTGTCTTTTCTTTTAAAATCTTGGAGTGACTATTTTGATTAACATAATTACATCGAACCGTGGAAACAACACTGCCTACAATTGCTCCTGGATTGGGTTATTGGGTTTTTGGTTATGATTTGTCTGTTTTCTCTCTGTTATATATTCCTTTCTATTGGATTAGATAATGGCAAATGGAATGTTAAACTAAGTTATTAAACGTGTACATGTTTTCTTAGGTCTTGTGTTGTTTCTTACTTCTTCCTCTTTTGCTTTGTTTTTTTTTTTATTTAATTGTAATAGAACACAACTTTTTATTGTTCTGCTTTGATTATCTTTCTAAGCTCAGGTGAGAGTACGTTTTGAATTCATCGATCTTTGTAATTTGTATTTGTTTAGTTCACCGGTTCTGTAAACAAATTCACTGATTCTTTGATCTTCTCTCTAGTCTTCTTCTGATATGTGCTTACGGTCAGAATGAAGTCTTTAAGGTCGCAATATCAGTCCTTCATACTTCATGAATTTCTTCATCAGTTCGAGAATTAATATTCCTAAACCTTAATAATGCTTATCGTGATTCAAGATCTTGCACTAGATTCGGTTATATGGTAGCTAGTTGGTTGTTGAATTTCCATTGTCAACTAAAATAGACAAATGCTTGTTTTGTAAGTCTAATGCTGAAAGAAAATGAAGATGATTTTGCCAAGATTCGAACAAAAGATCATCAGATCATCTTTTGTTTGATTTTTGTAGTACTGAGGCAACACAACAGTATGATGATAATACAATGTTGTGCTTGAAAGTCTCTTGATTGACCCTTATGATGATTAATGCTGCAGATAAAACAAGTAAGACAATAGTTCTTCTCGTATGTTTCTTTTTTTTCCAAGTACAGAGCAAGATCAAGAACATAAGAAGAAATTCAAAGAGCTAAAATATAAGGTTTTTCAACCCCGGCTCAAGAACATAACCAAGATTCAGATCAAACGCTGAGTCACACCAACTTCAGTTGAATGCGAGCTGACAAGTAGGCGAGCGTCTGGACGACAATGACAACTCCTTGATCATCGCAAGTTTCTTGTCGGAGTCGTAGTAGCCTATAGAAGAAATGCTTACTTTTTGTAAACAGCTTGCGCTTCTTAAGATGAATGCTGCTACTTCTTTCTCTTCTTTTGTTCCTTCATATTGTTCCCATGCAAAAGTTTCAAGACTCGACAACAGACATTCAGGAACTGAGCTCGGTTCAGTCCAGTAAGGGCGCGACTTACGATCCCGAAAGCCATGGCACTGAGATAAATTGCCGGAGACAGATCAAGTGCATTAGAGATCATCATATATGACTATATAGTACTTATCAAGAAAACTAAATGATCTGGGTTTAAAACATATGTACCCGTTTGAGTTTCAGAGATTTTAGTTTAGGGGAATCTCCGAGCAGACACATAAGTAGAATTAACGACTTTGTTTCACATGTGCATAGCCTTAAATGTACAAGACTGTGGAAGACAGTACCAACAGGATATGCCTCCTGCAAAAGTCATAGGCAAATACTAAGGTAGCTATATTGTAGAAACTATTGAAAGATACATCAAATTGTTAGTTACCTTTGAGACTGATGAACATAAATTGAGACGCTTGACTGAAACAATAGAACTCAGAATCTTCCCAGGATGACTATTCATGACGTCAATATCTGCCTCTACGATATTAGGCATCTCTTGCTCAATGACAAAGAACGCATTGCTATAATCAACAATGTGAAAAAACTCTAAAGAAGGAGCATCTATCACAAACCCATGTGCACCGTCTTTATTTTCCTCTGGTCGTTGATCCAAGGATATACGCTTTAGAAAAGGAACTTTAATGGTGAAAACGGTCACATTGTCATCGTCACATCGCTCCACAACCAAATCCTCAAGAACAGGGCAATTGGATAAAAGACGCTTGACGAATTCATCACCAGGGTATTTGACGGATACAAGGCTCAGCGTTTTGAGGGATGGGAATGAAACCGGCGAAGACGACGCATCCACAAAAAACGCATTGTTCAGCTTCAATGTCACAAGCATCCTACAACCATTGTACAAGTTCGTTGGAAGTATGGCTGGATATTTACAAGAAGACTTGTCGATGTGGAGGATGAGCTCGCGCACACCGCGATTCTCTGCAGCTTTAATCCACACTCGAACATCAGCAGAAGCACAAGATCTTTTACTGAGTTTCAAATGCAATGTTTCAAGAACAGGAGCCTCGTTAAAAACCAAAGATCTGTCTACGAAGCGCGAAAATTTCACAAACTCAATGTACCGATAGCTATCGTCGTACACGAGTCTTGGCACACGCGTCCAAAGAAACTGCCACCGCTTCGACAGAACCATTGTAGCCACCACATCTTTCGCAGGCAGCGAAGACAATATTCTCAAGAGCAAAGCTTCAGGCAACTCACTTATCCAGTCCATTACGAGCTGATTCATTTAGAAATTATTAGCTGTTTTTCTTTCCAAATATTTAGAGTCGTTTAAGCAAGCAGAGAATCAAACAAACCCTATCGAGTACAGAAATCGACATAGAAAGGGAATAAAAAGAAAAAGAAAAAAAAAAAAAACTCACCGGATGCTGGAGAACTAGAGGCGGAGATGTTTTAGTATTCAGATCAAGACTAATCGAAAGGGTTTACCTTCAACGAATCGGAAAAACAATCCGATTGGAGTTTAGCCACTGTGGAGTTTTTAAGTCACAGAGTCGTTGTTCTAACTTTACTCCTTTTTTTCTCCCATTACTTCTTTTTTAAAAGTCACTGAAACAAACTCCTTATTGAGTCCTGATTGGTTAAAAAATTAATAAAGCTAATTAAAGAGAAGAAAGAGAAAAATGAGAGTCTTTTGAAGAGACTATGAACACATTTGTCACCATAACTGGAGTATAATGTAATTAAACTAAAAGAAAGAGGTTAGTATTGTGTCGGTGAAATTCATTATATACGTACTCCTGCAAATGTCTCGCCATTCATTGGAAGTGGTTTTTCTTAATGGCCGAGGCCTGAGAGCTTCGACTTAAACAAAATTTGTAATTCACATAGTGCACATTTTTAAGAACAAATAGGGAGAAATTAGAGCTAGGCCTGTGCATTTCGGGACGGGAATCTCATTCTCACCTTTACCCATTTAAAATTTTCCGAACTTTTCGGGAATGAGAATTTGCAATTTCCCGTTTGGGAACATATCTTTTATTCAAACGGGTAAGGGAAGGGTTCGGGAAGGGTACAGCATTTCCCGATTTTCCCTTTTAAAAAATAAAAAATTGAAAATTATATATTTTTTTTTTTAAATATCCCATATTTTCCCATATTTTTTTCAATTTTCCCATAATTTTCCGTATTTTCTCATATTTTTCTGAAATTTCCCGTAATTTCCCTAAATATCTTCAATTTTCCCGATTTATTAAGACTTTGGGAATTGATTTTTTATTTTTAATTTTCCTGTTCCCTTCCCATTTCCGCTATTTTCCGTCCCATTATAATAAGAGAATTTTTCGGGAAGTATATTTGGATTCCCAAATTTCTCATTTCCGTCCCGTTCCCGTCAATTCCCGTCCCAAAACCCTAAATACACAGGGCTAATTAGAGCTGTGAGTTTTAGTGTGATTGGGAAAAATTAAACTTTAAAAACTTTAAAAAACTAATGTCGCTACAGCCTTAAAAGCTTTTTTAGTCCCTACCGCTTCATTAGCTTTTGTCTCTGTTTCATTCTTGGTTAATTTGTGATTGTAAGCATTATGCACGTTGTTGAGGTTATGTAACGATCTCTGTCTACGGGGCTCATGCGATCACGAAACAAACCAGTAATCATGTGAACAAAAAAACTATCAGTTTTAATTAATTAGTTCTCGAAACAAATTCACGGGTTCTTTGACACCTTCTCTCTAGTCTTCTCCGATCTGTGCTCACAACTCTTGGTTCAGGTTTTCCCTCTGCTATTTCAACCTCCTCTTTCTCTCAAGCACCATGATTTTTATCCTTATGCTATGTTTGGTCGTAAGCCTGACTTCCTCTTTAGTAAAACTGTTTTACTTAGAAGAAAAACTCAGCCCTCGATAAACTTTTCCCTTATCGATGTAGAGAAAACCCGTGAACTGTGTCCTGGCATGGGTTCCTGACTTTCTCTTTACTCAGTGTTTTCAGAAAATGAGGTAAAACTTGACTTCCTCCGTCTAGGTAAGTGAGTAGGTACATAAACTAACATTTAGCAGGACCACCAAATTTGAAAATTTACTAACTCATTCATTATATTTTTATATACTTTCATAATTATTAAATTTTAAACTTATTGATCCGAGATACTTTTCTCTTTGCTTCCCAATCCGGTTTTAAAAATATTACTAACAAGCATTAATTTAAAAGTACTTTAAACTGTTACCCACAGGCCAAAGTAAAAAAGTACATAAATTCTCAAAGTTAATAACCGAATTTCTGTTATTCTACTCTTTTCGACTACTCAACTGGAAAATTTAGTGATTAGTAATTTGAAAATTCTTTGGGACCCTTATTAAAGTAAACATTTTCTTCTGCTTTCTGTCGTTGCTTTTGTTTGTGACCTTTTCAAAAATCAACTCATTTGTATTCCATTATAGAAAAATCAAACATTTACACGTATAAACGACTTGTGCAAACAAAAATCCAGTAACTACGCATCTGACTAGTGATTACATGGCATTGAATCAATCAACTGTGTCTTTTTTCTTTTCCTTTTGCAAGATAAGGAAAATAAAAAACTTAGATACACAAATCTTTATGTATATGCAAAGGCAAAAATAAAATAAAAAATCAGTATCAATGTGGCCTGTGGAAGACAGTACCAACAGGATTAGTGCCCACGGCCTTTCCTGCTCGGTCCAGAAGCTAATCGGAAAGCCAAGCTCCTCCCCAAAGGACGTTGTTGTTCGCTCGAGCTATTCGCCAGAGAGAAAAAACCAAAACCACCACCACCGTCTACGGCGGCCGTTTGGTCACAGCCGGTCGTTGTCTCCTCTGTTCTCAAGACTCTGCAATCAACTCCCGAAATAATGGAAGACATCTCCACCAAGAAAACGATGCACAGCACAATCAAAATCTTCTTCTCCATATCGATCTTTAACTTCACTTAAGATAGTTAGATGTATAACTTCTCTTTCTCTCTATGAGAATATTTGCTTTCTGAAAACGAGTTGTTGAGTTATGAGATGTAAAGCTTGTGTGTGTATATATATGCTTCTGTGTGCGTGTGTAAGCAAAGAGCATTTTCTTTGACCAAGAATTAAAATGTTAGACTAATTTGATTTGGACTTCGCGTTTTTCTTTATAGATTAGTATTATAAGTATACTTTTATGTCTTTAATTTTGAAAATTTCAGGTTTTCATCTTTTTTTACATGTGTATATTCATATATCTCCTACCTACTCTGTCTTGGCTAAGAGGTGTGTTGTTGTTGGACTCTGACTTTGGAAAAGAAAAACTAAAAAACAATAAGTAATTAAAAGAGGAATTGAAGGAAAAGGAAAATTACAAAAAGTTGTCAAAAGTGGAATTTTATTCTGTAGTTGTGTCTAAATGTGAAGAGACAAAATTGTTGTTGAACAAAATAAAACTAACAAAAGCGTTGAAGAAAATGTCTGTACTGTGTGAGCTGTCAACTTTTGACTTTTGTCCGACGTCGTTTTTCGTTATTACGGCGAAGTCGCGTTCGTCGGGAGGGGCAAAAATGTAAATTAATAGTGGATCACCAGTTTATTTTGGCTGTCTAGTTAGTGATGACGTGGCACCGTCTTGCCCTGTGTCACGTGCCACTCGTTAACGTGTTTTCCTTTTTGAGTTTTTTTGTTTTTCTCTCTTGCAACCGTCAGTCTCGTTTTTTACTTTCCTAATAATTTTCTATCTTTCAAAAAATTAAACTTAACCGCAGTTTAAGCTGTAGTTAGCCGACAAATTCTTTTAAGAAAAGCTAGTATATACTAGTTAAGCTTTACCATAAGTCATAATAAAAGCAATCCCACGAGTCCAAAACAAATCCATTAGTCTCAAAAACGCAGATTGAGTGTTGATAGAGAAAGAAAAAGATATTGCAAATAATAGTGCAGAACTATCTTATTTAAATAAATAATTTCCCCAAATAAAAGTGTACTGTTCAAGATACCTTCTCGCTCGGCTCTCGCCGTAAGATTTCTGATCGTCGGCAGGGAACGATGAGGTATACCGGAAAATATCTAGGTGCCTCTCCTTTCTTCATAATCTCCATAAAGGTGCCTTTATCTCCAAGAAAATGACATTTATACGAAGTTGTCACACTCTGCTTTGTGCCTTTGTCTAAAGTGAAATCCGTTGCCAACTTGCCACTTATTATATATATTTTTACCATGCGTTTTGTTCTACCGTTTTGGTAACGGTGGAGACAGTAACGGATTCAGGAACAATCTACCGTTCTAGATCGGTATATGTTAAGACCAAAGTCGGAATCGTTGGTATAAAAAGTAAAGACAAGATCGGTAATTACAAGGGAATGAGAGCTTGTCTAAGAGACTGAGGTCGTTAAATGATAAGAGTCTAAATTTCCAAAACATCTTATTTCTTGAGCTTGTTCAGTTTAAACAACCTCAGTCTCTTAGACAAGCTCAAGAAATAAGATGTTTAAGTTCGTTCGGAGTATTAAGAGTCTAAATTTCTAAAATATTATATGGTTTACTACCAAATTAATGTTCCTTTTATTTGGTACGGAATAAATTAGGGTATTCCTAAATTGTATTTGTCTTGAGCTGGGATTTGTCCACTTATGGGGTCTATCTTGACTTGGATCGGCCCACTAAAGAAGGATGTGAAACCCCATCTCCAACAAACAAGAATAATATTGACTTGCATGCTAGAATTATCTCAAAACTCTATACATTGCCTCCTCTAACCAAAACTTGTTCTCTCTCACCGGGGTTTTGTTGAATAAGTTATAGCATTATCATCAACGATCCAGTGGTCTGACCAAGAGATTCATCAATACTTATACACCAAGTGGAATGAATTCGTTTCCGAGAGTGATTGGAGTTGGAATTGCTGTAGGTTTTAAGTTTTTAAGTTTTTATAAATGTGACTTTGATTTCAATTCTAAAAATTGAGACAACAAAAAAAAGCTCTTGTACAGATGAAACTATCTGCCTTTTTCAATCAACTTTTGTTTTTTTCCATCATCGAAAATGAACTTTTTTGCACTCCCCAAGATTTATCTGAAATAATTTTGATCTAAGGCTAAAAAAAATAAAAAAATAGTCTCTAAAATCTTATGCATACAACTAAAAAAAACTCATCCAGAAGCTAATATCGGACAAATAATTTTTCGTTAGATTCCATAAACATATATTTAACATCGTTTCATTGTGAATGCAAAATGAAACTTAGGGATTCTAACAAACAGAGGAATCAAACTGAAAACAAAAATCACTTTGAAGTCTTGAAAGCATTTGAAATGAATGCCAAACTTAAAAGCAGAAAATATAAGGAAATGACATTAGCACTGAGGCGACCAAGTTCTTAGTCTGCCCATATTTAAACCGAATAAGTGAAAGATAAACATTATTTCACTTATTTACCCTTCAAGCTTCTTTGAAAACAAATCTGAGAGACCATTGGTTAATGCAGAGGATGTCACAAAGGAAGATTTCAATAAATTGACAGCCTGTTTCAAAGAAGAGAGAGACAGAGAAAGAGTGTTAGCCATGTNTTAAAAAAAAAAAAAAAAAAAAAAAAAAAAAAAAAAAAACAATCTTCAGATCATTTAGCTCTCTCATTGTAAGATCTGAATTCAAAGGTGTGATTCTCAGATCATCTGACACAAGAAACTTCTTGTTACTCTTCACAAACCCACCACTACTTCTTGTCTTGCAACTCATCTCGGTTTTTGGATCCATTGCAGTGACACGCTCGTGAATGTCTTCATAATAAAAGCTAGGCGGATTTTGGACTGTGATGCCAAGAAGATTCTTTCTGCAACTATAATACCAAGGAATGGTGATTTCACTGCAGCTTAAACCTTTGAAGCTTCTGAACAAGTTACCAATACATCCAAGACCGTCATCATCATCACTACCAGAGAAGATCTCGCAAACATATATACTCAAGAGGAAGAACAAGAAAAGTGCAAAGAAGATCAATAAAGCCTTCTCCACATTCAGCATAAACAACTTTCCTTCTGTCTTGCTTACTCAAATACACTTTCAAAGACAATAGTTGACCTAAAACCGGATCATATTGACGTGTTGATGGCTTAAATTCTCTCTTTGAAGGACATGCTGAGCTTTGAAAAGGGAAGAACGCGTTTGTCAATGGAGTTTCTGATGTGAATATGGATCGAAGCAAAGTCATTGCCTGTATAATTACTAAACAGAGTGAGTGTGAAAGTCAGACAATTTCATCTTACTGAACAAAAAAAAAAAGGGTTTTCAGTCAATACCTCTAGGAAGCCAATTTCTGCTTCACCTTGTCCTATCTCATCTAAAAGATTAACGCAGCCTAAATCCTTGACTTTTTTTCGGAAAAGATCCGAGAAAAGTTCTCAATTTTCAAACCATCATTCATAATAAATGCCAGATTTCCGTCGCCATTGACAAAGACTCCTTCATAATCATTACAGTTTCCAAACCTCCATGCGAATTCATCTCCTTCAGGTGATGGGATCTCTTCGTTCATCAAGTTTCCACAGCTACATTTTTAAGTATTGAAATTACTGAAAAACTCTCGGCATGACGTTTCTCCAAAGACATTGGACACATAAAGTACGTGGTCACATTTGTGTCGTCAATGTTGATCTCCAGCCTTCTGCATTAATCTTCCTTGGCATTCTTCGGGTAAATCAGCATCTTCTTGCAAGCTTCAGTACGGAAATGATCAATGTTCATATCTACAGCACTTTTGTAAAGGTTGTTGAGAGACGACCTTTGATGACCTTTTCCCGTGACCTACCGTGATTCGCAAGCAATCTCACGATCTACCGGGACATGTACCACTAGAATAATCCAGCACAAACTCCAAAGAAGCAGCAAGAAAAGTGAACAAGAAGGGTCACAAAATCTTCTCTAGATCTACATTTACAAGACAAGGCCTAGAGCACAAAATACACAGATAATTGATGGTGAATCATAAATATAACATCAAGCATTGGTTCTATCCATTAAAAAGAGTCAAGAAAATAGGAATGTTGAGAAAACTAGAAGGCAAGAAAAGAAGAAGCAAAACGTACGAAATGCGATGTTCACTTAGTACAAATTACAAACTAAGAAATGGTACAAACTTTTGAATGAACAATAAGAACATAAACATAACAAGACCATTCTTAAAGGATATAACTTGGGTTTCAGTCATCACAAATTAACCACAATAATGAAGAAGCAACATGCTTACTATAAGTAAGTTATATTGGAAAATTCTTAACCTAATGCATCGAACTACAAACGCATAAGATTCTCAACATGATCCGTAACAGCCCATATTGTAACAGTCTCACTAGGCCTTATCCTTAGCAGCGATCTAGTAGTTTGAATTTCAGCTTTTCTAAGACTGTTTTGTTTCGGATCATAATAAAAAACTTCTGATGCAAACTCACTAAGGTATTTTTCATGGACTATAACGATTTCACCACCAGGATTAGTGACACCCGCTAATTTGATATCCCAACTTGGTAAATCTTGAAGCACGGAGAAAAAGGTCTTCTTTGACCACTCTTGTTTCTCGGCATCCTCCATAACCCACATATCTACATCGTCGTTGTTGTGCTTGTCGCAACATATGCATCCTAACTTCCCTAGGTAGTTTACAAGAAGCGACTCTCCATGGAGCGGCAGATCTTCCGGAGCCTCAACAAGACTAAATTTTTCGAACCTAACATCGAAACTCACCAAAACATAACTCCAAGACGACTTCGCTATACTTGCTTTGTAATAAATCTTCCCGTCGATGCAAACTGCTTGTTCCAATGGATAGTGACGTCCAATGCTGCATTCCATGTTCCACCACTCCTTTGCAGGACCTCCCAATATGAAAAGCTTACAGGACTGATCTTGTTTACTTAGACACACTACTTTGTATTGATTCTTGAAAGGGTCGTACCCGAATAAGTAGAACAAGCGCGGGGCTAAACGCGGAACGGGCAAGAAATCAAATTTACTTGTGGTAGGGTTGTGTATTGTGAACTGACCATTATCACCTGAACGCCAAGACCCTATCAAGCCACGTACGTACTGAAACCTTGGTTGGTAACCGTTGCTTCGTCCTAATATTTTCTCGTGATAGAGTTGTTCTTCGTTTGTGATTTGATGGTAAAGGTAAGTATACGAGAGAGTGGAGAAAGTTTCAGATGAGACACGCGTCAAGTAAGGATCATAGGACGAAAACCTGTCGAAGATGAAGTGGGGATCACGCGGTGGTTGAGTCAAAGAACGAATCACGATCGAGTCGATGACTATGAATTTATTTATCGCACTTGCCCATTGATACGAGACGCATCGGAACCTCGCCAGAGACTTCGTCGGAAGTTTCATGAGTATTTCCACCGTTAGATCTAGAGGAATACTCATATTGGTGGATACTTTTCTGGCCATGATCTCATGGAGATGAAGTTTCAGCAGCGGCGGTGTAGAGGTGATGATTGTGAATGTGAGATCTTGTGGTGGCTTCTTCTCTCTATACACTTTTTTTTTTTTTTTACATTTTCCAAAACCCTAAATAACTTTTAAATGTATTGTATTTNNNTTTTTTTTTTTTTTTTTTTTTTTTTTGTTAAAGGGCCTAAAAATTGTATTGTGTTGATGGTCCTAGTTTAGCATCGGACAAGGTTGGCCCATAGCATAATCGGATTAAGGCATCCAACTTAAAATAACGAAATGACATATTTTTTTGTTAGATTTTTGGTAAACGCTTTCTTTATTGAAGTGACATTTTAAATATTATCCAATATATACATATTAATAAAGGATATTATTAAATAATTTTTTTTTTTTTAGTATTAATATAGGGGGAAAAAAAATTAAAATCGTTAATCGAGTGCCGAGTGACACAAGTGCCGATTTAAAGAATGGTATGCATTCAAACCGCCGACTGAAAACTTCTTCAAAGAATGATATGCATTTATATATATTTGGTGATGAATTATTTATGAAATTATATCTTCGTCAAGAATCAATACCAAAAAAGTTTATAAGCCTATTGAAGTGCTTGATTTTTCTAAGAACAAATGTAGGGTGGTTATCAAAACACATAAATTACTTATAGCATATATAATGCCATCTTGTATCGTCTGACACTTATGAAATAAGTTTTTTGAAGAATTACTCATTTGCTACCATGTAACATAAGGATTAAATAAGTTAGATTAATTTGTTAACGATTAAGACAATTGTGGTTGAAAAACTCGAGTAGTTGAGTCTAATAAATGATTTTGTATGCAAAAATGCTAAAAGAGTCATATCTCAACGTTAAAAGTTTTGTTTGTTTTCCTTTTTATACAAACTACTAGATTAGACCCGCGTATACGCAGAATTTATTTTAAAACTTTTGAAACATATTACAAAAAAATATTGAAAATATATTATTATTTTTAAAAATAAGTAAAATAATATTGAGAACCCGATAAAAAATCTCTGAATAACATAAGATAAGATGCACAAAAACTTAAAAAGAAACAAAAATTTTATTTATATCTATATTATGAATATATTAATATAAATAGAAAATGTAATATGTTACTAACATTTTTCATAAATAATAGAAGGTCCACTCCCATAAAGATATCATTTTCTTTATGATTTTTGACTTTTCACTTTCAAATAACACGTATTATACTATATTATGACGATAATTTCGATTTCAGTCCAATTGATTTAGAGAGAAAAAATTGGAAACACATAATTAGAGAGATGAAAAAAAAGATGGAAGCACACAATTAAATTTTGAAGGTTATAGCTTATTATATGGGGCTTGGTAAGACATATAATTTTTTTTTCCTTTTTCTGTTAGAATATGAAACTTTTTTACCTTAGAATATGAGGCATGCATAAATATTTTTTTTCCTTTTCCCGTTATAATATGTAACTTTTTCAGTTTTTTTTTTTTATCTTATAATACGAGATATGCAAAAATACATTTTCCTTTTTCTTTATAATATAAAACATTTTTTTCGTTGGAATATGGTAAATATAAGCTTTTACCTTTTAAAACTTTTTTACATATGGTTTTTTTTTTCTTTTTTTCCTACGTGTAACAACCACGTTGCGCGCATGCAGCTTTATATAATAAGATTTATAAAACTGATTTTTTTTAAAAAGAGTCATGTTAATGGTATTTTTTAACTACTCCTTTTATATGATTTTGGATAAAATATACTCTCTGTTTAAGATTTTTCACAGATATTAAGAATCATTTAATATTTTGTTATTAATGATTTTTCTTTTTACAACAACTACTTTTCTAATAATATTAACCAATAGTATTTTAAGTATTCAATTAATTTTAGTTATTTTTTCTTGATTTTTTCTTGAAATTTGTAAAAGGTAGCATTTATTAATAAAAAATAACATTAAAATTCTTAAACATCAAACAATAAGGAATAAAAATAAAATCTTAAACATCAAGTACCAAAGAACAGATAGAGTATGAAAAACATATTTTCTTAGATTTGCTTAATTAGGGTGTTCAAAATCTTTGGACCGGTGGTGCATCCCTAAGTCAATCACAAACATATTTGTATCGCTCATTAAGAGCATGGATTGAACCACCATTGTTGGGATCAATATCAAGAGGTTCTCAATTAACATGATAATTAACTAATCGAGATGATCCAAGAAACGAAAACCCATAAAAAAAAACTTAAGCTTCCCCTTAGTTCTTTTTATTCGAAAATTTATTTATAACGTAAACTAGAACAGCTTTGGTCTCATTCTCTTAACTTCCAAAGAAAAAAAAAAAAAACTTTGGTCTGCTACCATTTTATCATTTGGAAAATCCATCACATTTCAGCTAACTGGTTTGATGAAATGAATATCATTTCATTGAGTCGTTATCTCGATTTTATTGAGTTGTAATGGTTTGGGCTAACTCATTAGGTTAAAATATCTTTCAACTCCAGATATTTCTCTAGCTACCTTGCGAATGGCTACGCACACAGGCACGTCTTTGGAGGTTGATGTTACACGTGTCTGGCCTATTGTCCCTTAAAGATTAAATTTCTTAGTTATTTTTTGTTTTTGTTTTAGCGATTGCGATAGATTTTAGTTGAATCTTGTAAATCAGAAGTAGAGAAGGCGTATATGTTGGAAATACTATATTTTTGCGTTGTCATTTCTTATAGGTTCTCTATTTTCTACACGCATAATAATTGGTGATTTTTTTTTCTAAACTTCAAATTACATTATTCGATGAGGCTTTGATATATAATAATATTATATTATTTATTATATATAACATTATCTCTTTCAAGGAAATGGTTGACAAAGAAAACGCAGTGTTCTGATGTCACAAGCTAACTCTTCAAAGCATTTAATTAAATAAGTTTGAGTGAACTAATTAAACTATAGAATCTCATTGAACTATCCATTTTTTCGAATTTGAATATAGAACTACGTATTGGAGTCTTTTATATAAAGAAGGAATCATAATAATAGAAACTGCAATATACTCCCTCCGTTCCATAATATATGATGTTTTAGAGTTTTCACATAAATTAAAAAACATTTATTGTTTAACAATTAATACATATTTCTCTTATCTAAATTACCTTTTAATAAATATTAACCAATAGAAATTCAAGAATATACTTATTTTTAATTAATAGGTTTTGAAATTTGTAATTTGCTGACATTAATGAATAAAAAGTATCTTAAAAATTCTAAAATATCTTATATTTTGGAACAAGAAAAATTTTTAAAACATCATATATTCAGGAACTGATGGAGTAATTTCTTATGGATAACTTGTAGCCTTGTAGGACTTTTAGAATCCATAGAGTATATATCTTTTTATATTATCACAAGAGGAAGAATCTCCGAGTGAATACAAATCCTATCCTCGCGCTGTTTTGTAACGCGTGTGAATTTTACGCGCTCCAATTTGTGTGGACATGACATTCATTTTGGGTCTGCCAATTCAATTAAAAAACCTCATCTACTTGACGTCTCATCTCTTCCTTCCCATATTTTTTGTCTCACCCAATAATTGACCATCACATTTTAAGGTTTTCACTATTTAACACTATTATTTTCACACTATTTGTTTAATCGCCTTAGCTTTGTAAATTATCTATACCAACCCTTGTCTTCAAAACGGGTTTCCAATTTGGTATATGTTATAATTTATTTAAAAATACTACGTATAACAAAATCGTGGTAAGTTGTTCTCTTGTTTGTATTTTTATAATAAATCAACATGGATTCCATGCGTCTTTAATACAAATATCAATTTTTTTATCCGATAACACATTAAATTTCGATGATGTACTTATATGATAGCATGCTATCTGATTAAATTTGGCGCAGAAAAAACTGACCACTTGGTTTTGTCATTACTTTTTTGGCCAGTTGGCTCCTAATATTGATATCTAGGAAAAAAGCCCACACATCATTTATCTTCGTGAAAAAATAGATAAAACTTTTAGATCTCCTTTTTGTTTTTGCTCGGTTTAGATTCTATTTCAACTTGTTGGAACACGTATTTGGATTAAATTGGATTTTCCTATCTAGACTGAACATTCTGGTGAAAATTCGGAACAAGTCACCATTGTTTTAGAAATTAAAAAGAGCGACCAAAAAAAAAAAAAAAAACCAAATTAAAAATAATTAATTACACTTAGTCTCATTTGGCTTTATATAATACCCCACCACCATCGCTTGTCCATCATATCTTGTTCTTCATCATCTTTTCTTGTTCTTCTTCTTCTCCAAGAAAACACAGTGACGAAGAAAATGGGTTTCCTTAATCCAACTATGACGATCCTCTTCCTAGCGATGATCGCAGTTACATCTGCTACAGACATGTCAATCATTTCCTACGACGAGAGTCATCATACTGTCTCCGGTGGCAGGAGCGACGCAGAGGTGTCTAGAATCTACGAGATGTGGCTAGTGAAACATGGCAAGGTGCAGAATTCTCTTGCTGAGAAAGATCGACGTTTCGAGATCTTTAAAGACAATCTCCGTTTCATCGACGATCATAACCAGAAGAATCTTAGTTATAGATTGGGTTTGACCAAGTTCGCGGATCTTACCAACGATGAGTATAGATCCATGTACGTCGGAAATAAGCTCAAGAGGAAAGCCAAAAAGACAAGCCTTCGCTACGAGGCTCGTGTCGGTGACGCAATCCCCGAGTCCGTTGACTGGAGGAAAGAAGGAGCCGTGGCTGAGGTCAAAGATCAAGGAGGCTGCGGTAAGTTTTCATTCGATTTATTTACCACTTACAGTTCTTGAATCTTAATATAGCAACAAAACCTATCTGCGTAATAAAAAGGGTAATTATTTCAATCTGGTTCTTTGAAAAATGTATTGGTATTTGTGGAAAAGGACATATTTACCCCTTATGAGAATGATAGGTGTGTTCCACTTGTGACTTTCTAGTAAAACAAAACTCAGTTAACGAAAGTAATTAGAGACTAATATGGTTTATTACTTTATAAGAGACTAGTTTAATTTATTAATTTGGTTTCAATTAAGTGATTCTGGATCTTGAGCGAAGGTAAGGTTTTATTCAATCAGGAAATCTTATAGTATTTTCTTTCAATTTATTTGAAATATTCATAGCCACAATTATGCTAGAAATTGCACAAAATAAAGAGTCGGTGGGTGGAGATTAAGACATGAAGCTTAGTGGTTAGTGTTAATACCGTCGTTGTGTTGTGTCGCCATCCACAACTTAAAATATGTTTTATCCATGTTGCTGGCCAAAAAATGAAAAAAGAGTTGATTGGGTGGGTGAAGGTTTATTTTGTATAGAGAACATTGATATTAGTAATAGTAGGTATGTGTTTCTATCTGAATCAGATACGGGCATACGGCTATTCGTATTCGTATGCTGATGTTGGTGAATTATGAAGTAATGAATCTAATATTGTTTTTTTTTTTTTTTTGGTTGGTTATTTGAAGGGAGTTGTTGGGCGTTTTCAGCCATCGGAGCAGTGGAAGGCATAAACAAGATCGTAACCGGAAAGTTACTGTCCTTGTCTGAACAAGAATTAGTCGACTGTGACACTTCATACAACGAAGGTTGTAACGGAGGTCTCATGGACTATGCATTTGAGTTCATCATCAAAAATGGTGGAATCGATACAGAGAAGGATTATCCTTACAAGGGTGTAGATGGACGTTGTGACCAAAACAGAGTAAGTACATAAGTTTTTGTTTTAGAAATTACATTTTGATTCTTTTTAAAAAACTTGTGGATGATTCTTACTTATACCACACTTTTTGGGTGAGTTTCTTTATTGCAGAAAAACGCTAAAGTTGTCACAATCGATTCGTATGAGGATGTGCCTGTTAACAGCGAAGAATCCTTGAAGAAAGCACTTTCTAACCAACCCATCGCCGTCGCCATTGAAGGTGGTGGTCAAGCGTTCCAGCTCTACGATTCGGTACAAATTTCTTAGCCATGTTCTCTTAGTTCTTAGGAGTTTGATAGCCTATTGTTTGTTTGCGTTTGCGTTTGCGTGTTACTTTTTTTGTTTTAATCCAAATTCCTTTGTTAAATTGTAAAACGCCAAATACAAACGGAAAGGAGAAACTCTGTTTGGCATTTGCGTTTACATTTTACAAAGAATTTTATTGGAAACTTAAAAATGGTTATTATTTTTCGAAAATGTGAAGTTTTTTAGTCAAAATGTTCATATTGTTTCTCATCTGTTGATGATGTGTGCTCTTTTCCTTCTCAAGGGTATATTCGATGGTATTTGTGGAACTGATCTAGACCACGGAGTTTTAGCGGTCGGATACGGTACTGAGAACGGCAAAGACTATTGGATTGTGAAAAACTCTTGGGGAGCAAGCTGGGGAGAGAGCGGATACATAAGGATGGAGCGTAACATCAAGGATTCAACAGGTAAATGTGGAATCGCAATCGAACCATCATACCCGATCAAGAATGGCCAAAACCCTCCAAACCCGGGACCTTCACCTCCATCTCCAGTCAAGCCTCCTACTCAATGTGACAGTTACTACACATGTGCCGACACCGACACTTGTTGCTGTCTCTTTGAGTATGGCAAGTACTGTTTTGCTTGGGGATGTTGCCCACTTGAAGGAGCCACTTGCTGTGATGACAACTATAGTTGCTGCCCTCACGAGTACCCGGTTTGTGACCTTGAGCAAGGAACTTGTTTAATGGTAAGTTATCTGATTCTCTCTTTTTAAAGAACACAACATATTAATAATGGCAATGCTTGGATCTCACGTAATCTTTTGGGAATTTGTGTTATTCGCAGAGCAAGAACAGTCCGTTGAGTGTTAAGGCCTTAAAGCGCAAACCCGCGACGCCATTCTGGTCACAAAGCAGAAAGAACATTGCGTAAAGAGGAGATGGAGACACTGGACATTTGACTCAACATGAGTTGGAGAGGTCTCTGAAGGGAATTATCACATGCTTTTAATGTTGTTGTTTATTCCATAACCAGAACATATAAAAAAAAAAAACAAATGCAGCTGCTGGGTTTCGTGTATATATTTTATGGCTGTGTTATGAATGTACCCTTTGGTTCTATTAAATGAAGTTCCACATTTCAATTTCAACTTCTTTTGATTTTTGAGATTTTTCCTTCAATTTAGTCACAAACTAATTTTTTCTTTATGTTTAATGGATTGATTACTTGTTGTGTAAACCTCAAAAGGAAGTCTTCATTATACTTCTTTTTTGGGCCATTTCTGCTCTTTTCTCTAGTCTTTTGATCTTTTGATCTTTTCATTGTTGTAAATATATGCATTAAGATTTTTAAAAGGTTTTATTTTGAAAGAACAACAAGAGCTTTCTTGTCATCTGTCAATTACAGGTTGAAATGGTTGGGAATTTGGTTATAAATGTGACAGAAAACTGTGATTTATTTTAATTTGAAATAAAATAAAACTTGGAGGCTTTAATCTGATAACATGAGAAGTTTAAGGGCATATGTGAAATTCTGTTAAGATAAGTTCGTCCGAAAAAGAACGCTACAGAGTGACCTTAAGAGAGAGATGGAGAACGTTGTTTCTCCGTCGCCGTCGCCGTCGATGGCAGGTGAAATCGGAGCAAGAGTATCGTCTCTGTTCGTTTATCCGATCAAATCATGTAGAGGCATATCTTTGTCACAGGCAGCTCTCACTCCCACCGGTATATATAATCAGACACTACTTCCATTTCCGATAGAAAGTTCTCATTTTTAATCCTTTTTTCTGGGTTTCGATTTCGAATTTCCCTTTTCAGGATTGATATTTGAGCTATTTCTGCTTTTTGGAATGAGTTTTTTTGAACGAAATCTTCCCTTAATCCGTCTTTGAGGGTACATCAATTAGAGAAACTCTGTATTTGCTTAATGCTGTGCTTCTTCTTGATGATTTCTCGATCACTGAATTGAAAATGAAAACTGTGGATGTTCTAAGTAGTCTTGAGTGTGACTCTGTAAGTTCTTGTGTGGAAAAAAAGTTGAATTGGCGCTGTCTTATGTGAGAATGATTCAAAGCAGTTTCTGTTGTTATGTTGAGAGCTCAAGAGTGAATTTTTTGTTGAAGAAAGTAGAAAATCTAAGTGATTTGTGGATGTTTGGTTGCTCAGGGTTTAGATGGGATCGAAACTGGTTGATTGTGAACTCTAAAGGAAGAGGATTGACTCAAAGAGTGGAACCGAAACTTGCTTTGATTGAAGTTGAAATGCCTAAACATGCGTTTTCGGAGGACTGGGATCCGGAGAAGAGCTCTAACATGGGTTAGATTGTTGCCTGTGTCTTCTTCTTCTTCAACTGGGTTTTCATATATGAGAAGATAAGTCTTCTTTCTCATCTTCTTGGCTGTGTTTTCAGTGGTTAGAGCTCCTGGTATGGATGCACTTAAGGTCTCACTAGCTAAACCGGACAAAATAGCAGAGGGTGTCTCGGTTTGGGAGTGGTCTGGCTCTGCGTTAGATGAAGGAGAAGAAGCATCTCAGTGGTTTACAAACTTTGTTGGGAAGCCTTGTCGTCTTGTTCGTTTTGATTCAGGTTGTTCATCATATACTTACTTTATATCCTTTGACCCCATTGAAAAGATCGTTGCAATGCAAGTTTACGAGTTTGCTGTTACATTGCAGGCTCGGAGACTAGACCTGTGGATCCAAATTATGCTCCAGGTCACTACGCAATGTTCTCAGATATGTACCCGTTCTTGCTTATATCACAGGTCAGTCACCATGAAAAGAAAAAAGAAGAGGATCATTCTCAGTTTTCTAAACTAGTCTCATAACGTCTGTACAGGGCTCACTTGATTCACTGAATAAGCTTCTCAAGGAGCCTGTACCGATCAACCGGTTTAGACCCAAGTATGTTTCTTTCAAAGGAAAGGTCTCTTAAAAGCTATATTATATTGCTTTGTAACATCACTTGATAACTGTCATTGGGGAAATTTGACAGCATCTTTGTTGATGGATGTGAGCCGTTCGCTGAAGACTTATGGACAGAGATCCTTATAAAAGATTTCACCTTTCACGGTGTGAAATTATGCTCCCGTTGCAAGGTAATTACTCCATGAATCTTTTCTGTTTTGTTGTTTCAGGGTAAGCTGTTTGATTCTGTCCATGATTAGGTACCGACGATAAATCAAGAAACTGGTATCGGATGTCAAGAACCGATTGAGACTCTGAGGAATTTCAGGTCAGACAAAGTTTTACAGCCAAAGAAGAAACCACAGGGAAAGGTAAAAAAGATTGTTGTTCGGTTTATCATCACCAGAGTTTTGAATGATAGTTTTTGAAAATGATGATGATGATGCAGATATACTTTGGGCAGAACATGGTTTGGAAAGATGGATTCGGCCATGGAATGCGAAAAAGGATTGAAATTGGTGATTCCGTTGTTGTCCTCAGAAAACTCTCCTCTCCTGCTGAAGCAGCAACTTGAAGAAAGATTAGGTACTATAGTTTATCAACTGACAAAAGCCTTCCGGGTGAATAATCTCGAATTTCTCAGACCTAACATCAAAGCAAACTATCGTATAACGCCATTGATCTATCTGCTCCTCAGCTAAGTAATACAAAACTCCATTGATGCATATACTTTCAGACAAAGCCTTATGGTATATGGGACAATGGATCTTCCTCAACCTCATTGTTCCTAGCGTCAGAATTATATAATCATTATCTAAATTTGGATTAGTCCTGAACAATACCTTGCATTGCTTGTCAATCGGATCAAACCCGAACAAGCTATTCGGAATTCTGGACCCTCTCAATCTCAGTTTAGGTAAAGTCGCATACCGTCCCGTGTTAGGGTTACATATCACAGGCACGCCACCATTTTCATCCTTCCCAGAGATCAACATACCATTGAAATAGATCAGGCCAGAGTCATAGTCACATGAAAGTGATCGTCGGTTACTGTTACGATAGACCGCCATATTCTCTGGAGGAAACTTCGTGTGAAATTCGGCAGCTACTTCAAGAGACGTCGATGACGGCTTCTCGTATGGATTCTGACGCTGAGGCGACGAGTAAAATCTCCAATCGTTGCATCCTTTGACCGCAAATAAGAGACGTGGACGAGCCGAGGATCTTGCCAAGAACATCTTGGTGAAATCTGGATGGTGAAACATGGAACCCCATTGCTTCGACACGCAATGAAACCTAGTGATTGACTTTGTAGGCAGTCTCGAGAATATATCGATCATGAGATCATACGGGATGAAATCTGAGTTCATCATTGCTGATAGTGATATCGATCGGTGGATACGAGAGAGAGAGAAATGTTAATACTTATTTTGATACCAGAAAAACCTAGCTATGTTAGGTCACCATTATATACTATCGTGANTGGGAAAAAAAAAAAAAAAAAAAAAAAAAAAAAAACTAACTTTAAGTCCCAATAAATTAAAGAAACATTGGGTTTTAACAAATTACAGTAGAAACTCTTTAATTAATAATGTCAGGACTTAGTATTTTATTAATTTATGGAGTTATTAATTTATGGGTTTTGATTAATTTTTATATATATTGAGAAATAGCTAAAAAAAAATATATTCTTTAAAAATTATAATATTTTTTAAATTTTTATTTTCAATGATAAATTCTAAAAATATTTAAATTTAACAAAAAAATTCTAAGGGAAGCGTCCAGTACTGCTAGGAGGGTCCCTTGTATTGATATGACTTTCCATAGATTTTGTAAGATTGTTAACGAAAACTTTTGTGTATTGTTCAAACATCTATATATATATATAACCAAGAGGGTTATGTAATTGGGACTGATCCCTGACGAACTTGACCAAGTACTGTCCGGTTTCTTCTCCAAAAATTACCACAATATTGGAAGTATTTGTATGAATAAGTTTTGAAAACTCTTTGTTTTTCAATCACTACTTATACACAATGTTTGAAATTGCTTGAAGACTACCATAAAGTCAACAAAGACTATAAATTTGCTGCTTGTTCGGTAATTATCATCATAAGGAATGATAATGATGATGATGCAGTTATACTTTGGGCAGAACATGGCGAGTGAATGCATAATTAAAAAGGGATTGAAATTGGTGCCTCCGTAGCTAGCTGTCCTTGGCAAATTCTCCTCTCCTGATGAAGCAGCAACTTGAAAAAGATTAGTTATTTCATCCAAGAAATTAAACTTGCAGCTTTACATAAGCATTGTCTTAATGGAGTGTATCAATAATTCTAAATTTCTCTCTCTCAACTTTTGAGCTAAAACCTGGTTCTACGCGTTTGTCTTATCAAATCCATTTTGTGTTTCCAGAAACTAAAGTCTTGATTTTTAATGTGGGTTTCTTCTCTTACACTGTAGCTAATCAAAGTAGTACCAAAGCATCAATATATATGATCATCAGAAAATATATTGATTTAGAAACTAAAGAGAGATGAAATTAAAAAGAAGAAAGCTTGATTAATAAATCAAAGGTACTTATGCTGTTATGCATTCATTACATAACAAAAGCTAGAGATCTGATTCGAACAGATCTTTGTTCTATGAACTAAAGAACATAAAACACATAGAAAGAGTAACATATCGTCCCGTGTTAGGGTTACATTATATTTCAGAGGCACTTTCATGGTAATCGGAATTGTTTTATTTCCCATCATTCCTTGGTCACCATTCAAAGCCGCCCTCTTTGATCCACATACCATAGAAATAGATCAAACCAGAGGCATAACCACATGAAAATGCTCGGTCAATACTAGAGTTTGATTGCCATATATTCTGGAGGAAACTCCAGATGAAAATCGGCAGCTACTACATGCAGACGACGACGACTTATCATATGGATTTAACGCTGAGGGGATTGGTAAAAGCTCCACTCGTTGTATCCTTCGCCGCAAGTAAAAGACATATGAGAGACGCGGGTTGAGAATCTGGTTAAGAACAACTCGGTGAAATCTTGACTGTGAAACATGGAACAGGAACACCATAGCTTCGACATACAATGAAACCTCGCGACTGATTGTGTAGGCAGTCTCGAGAATATCGCGATCATGAGATCAGTGGGAATGTAATCTGAATTCATGATTGCTGATCACTCAGTCGGAGAGAGAGAGCTTATATTAAAATCTAGAAAACCTAGCTACTGTATGTATGTAAGTATATTAAGATTTAAACCATTAGATAACGTGACAAATAAAAGAGTCAACAAAAAACAAAAACAAAATAGACGATTATGGAAAACGGCCGTGAAAAGTAAAAGAAAATATGTGTGACACAAGAGGGATGTATTGGAGGAGTACTAGAGATTTTATGTGACTTAGGAAATTTTGGAAGATTTTGCTGGAATTTTAAAAAGATTTAAAAACCTGACAGAGAAGACTATCAGAAAGGTGTTTTCATTTCTCAGTCAAGGAGAGACCAGTCTCCGAACAAACTCTATTCCATAGCTACAATGTTCAATAGTTCTACAAGATGCTTTAACAAGGAGTACAAACAAACTATAACACTGTGCAATGAAATCCATGACTCGTGAATAAAGCAAACGCAACGGTACCAATACATTCAGAGAGCTAGCTAATCAAAAATTAAGATGATCTAAGAATCCAAGGATTCATTTTCAAGTATCTATCAACAAAATGAGATAATCCGATCAACCAAATGAGCCTAGTGCAAACAGCAGAATGACGACAATTTTGTGAAATGAAGTTAAAAGCACGTTGATAAAAGGAGAAAGAAGCAAGCAAGCTAAAGAAAAAAAAAAAAACTGTAACAAAAAGTTGCTTACTCTTTTCAGGTGGATTAATCTTGTTTCTCCTTAATAGTCTAATCACGAAGGCAATGCCAAATAATCATATATTTAACTTCTAAACTAAAAAGGCAAATTCAACCCTCTAACACATGCTATATACTTTCCATATGATTTTGGATTATGATTTAAGTCAAAGATTTTGCAAAAAATATAGAAAAAATTGTAATTCAACAGTTACATATAACATTCATGATTAATTACAATTTTTTAGTTAACTATGAATTAGACCTGTAACTCAAGTTAAATAACCTATAACCGTTATCATATTGTTTAAAATAGGTTATAGGTTATTTTACAAGTTAAATAACCGGTTAAATGATTATATCCCATATTTAAAATGGTAATTTTGAAAAGTTTTGGTTTCGTGGTATTTTTTTTCCTCTTTGTGGCTGTAATTTCCTTTTTTTTGGTCGTAGTGGCTGTAATTGTTTTTGTAAGAAGTAAAGAACACACAATGNAAAAAAAAAAAAAAAAAAAAAAAAAAAAAAAAAAAAAAACACGAAAGATGACCAACCCATATTCCCCAAATTATCAATATATATCATAACAAAAATGTTTTTTTGTTTTTTCAGAACCCAAACAGAATTAACCGGAAAAAAACATTTGCACATAGAAAACCGTAAGCAACAGCATCCTCAAACTAATATCCAACTTTACCTTTAAACCGACGCTCCTCCCTCAAACCGACAAATCCCAAATTCGAAAATTCTCTCCTCCATCGCTTACGACCTTCTGATTCACCGGAGACTTTCGTTGGATGGGCCAATCAACATCCGCTGCCGGCAATTCCACTCTTAATCGAAGGAGAACCAAATCGTTTTCTATGAAATTTCCGTTTGAAACGATCGAGCCCGACGAATCTGAGGTTTCACCGGACTACTCCTCGTATATACCCGACGAGTGCTTGGCGTTAGTGTTCCAGTTCCTGAATTCCGGTAATCGGAAGAGATGTGCCCTCGTCTGTCGACGGTGGATGATCGTAGAAGGACAGAATCGTTACCGTCTCTCTCTCCACGCCCGCTCAGATCTGCTTACTTCGATCCCTTCCCTCTTCTCTCGATTCGATTCCGTGACGAAGCTCTCGTTGAAATGCGATCGTAGATCTGTGAGCATCGGCGACGAAGCGCTCGTTAAAATCTCTCTCCGGTGTCGGAATCTGAAGAGACTTAAGCTGAGAGCTTGCCGTGAGCTCACCGACGCAGGCATGGCTGCTTTCGCCGAGAATTGCAAGGATTTGAAGATACTCTCTTGTGGATCTTGTGATTTCGGAGCTAAAGGCGTGAAAGCGGTGCTCGATCACTGCTCGTCTCTCGAGGAGTTATCGGTTAAGCGTCTCCGTGGCTTCGCCGACGTAGCTCCGGATTCGATCGGACCGGGCGCGGCTGCTTCTTCTCTGAAATCGATCTGCTTTAAGGAGCTTTACAACGGTCAATGCTTCGGTCCGGTGATCGTCGGCGCAAAGAATCTTAAATCTCTGAAGCTTTTCAGATGTTCCGGTGACTGGGACAAGCTTCTTCAGGAGATGGCGGTGAAGGATCATGGCATTGTCGAGATTCATCTGGAACGGATGCAAGTGAGTGATACAGCTTTATCTGCGATCTCAAATTGCTCAAGCCTCGAGATTTTGCATCTTGTCAAGACACCTGAATGCACGAATTTCGGATTAGCTGCGATCGCAGAGAAGTGTAAGCATTTGCGAAAGCTTCACATCGATGGATGGAAAGCGAATTTGATCGGAGACGAAGGGCTCGTTGCCGTGGCTAGTTTCAGCTCAAAGTTACAGGAACTGGTTCTGATCGGAGTGAATCCAACGACGCTGAGTCTAGGAATGTTGGCTGCGAAATGTGGGAATCTTGAAAGATTGGCACTCTGTGGCTGCGATACCTTTGGTGATCCTGAGCTTTCTTGCATTGCGGCGAAATGTCCGACTTTGAGGAAACTTTGTATCAAGAACTGTCCTATCTCCGATCTTGGGATCGAGAATCTCGCGAACGGATGCCCCGGTTTAACCAAAGTGAAGATCAAGAAGTGTAGGGGCGTGATGGGCGGGTGCGCGGACTGGTTAAGAACGGTCAGGCCTATGCTTGCGGTGAACGCAGACACCGTTGATGAACCAGAACATCGTCAAGAAGCAAGCAATGATGATGCTGTTGAAGGAGGCTTGCTCCCTCATTTGAGCAGCCAGATCGTGGCAGCGAGCATTGCGTCGTCAAGCGGTAGAAGCCGGTCTGGGTATTTCAAATCACGAGCTGGGTTGTTCAGTGGAATGAGTCTAGTGGCTTGCACTTCGAGACAACGGGGAAGCAGTTAATTTGGCCAATACTGCAATTACTCGATCGATGTTGTTTCTTCACAAATGAAATTGTATGTATCTCGGTAGTTGATTGGTTGTTGCTGTACTCAATTCCTTGTATCATCTTTACTGATGTATCAAGTCGCCAACACGTAAAAAGTAACATCACATTCTCAATATGGTTACCAAGAGCGAAGACAAACCAAGGCTCTTACATTGTTCTTCTCCAGGTTGTGGAAGAAAAAACAAAAGAAAGGTTCAGATAAATTTGGCGTGGCGACAAAAGAATTTGTCTTGTATCGGTTGTTCCAACAAAGTATGACTTGGTATTTCCATATCATCCAAAAAGACGGCGAAATGTAGATAAGCTTCAACTATTCTTGCTTCTTGGCATCCTTACAAAGTCACAGCTCACGAGGATTAAGGTGATGTGTGTGGCTCATACTTTTCTATGTAAAATTTATTGCTCAAGTCTACGCAAGGGCATTTATTCGATTAATTGCATTAAAAAAACGATTGATTCGATATTAATTGCATTTCTGCCTGAAAATTCGACCGTTTCTCGTCAAAGCATGTAATGGCTCGTTTGAATGATTCTTCAGTCCATTTTGGAGTCGACTTTGAGATTTACTGTCTTTTGAGTTTGTCGTCCACTCCAAGTTGTGCCTTCCACTTCGATACTCCTCCTTTTTGGGCTGATATTTATATGCCAATAAATATATTAAAAAAAAAAAATTCATGCAGAAACAGTATTTGCACTCCGATGACAAAAAAGGTTGATGACAATTCAGAAAACAATAATGAATGCAAATAAGATTCTGCCGCAACAAGGCTAACATTCATAAGAGCAAAATTATTGTGTCCCGAGGTAAGATACTTTGATAACATACCTCCAATAATTGATAACATACCCCCAATAATCATGCTGTTAATTAGAGATGATACTAGCTATAGTAAGAATCACAAAACGATCACATTCTCAACATGATTTGTGACACTGAAGTGTTGTATATAGCGATTTGGACCCTTCAATAGCTTTTCTTTAATTCCTTTAATTTCAATTCTTCTGACACTCTTTGTCTCCAGGTTGTAGAAGAAAACATAGAATGGATATGGATTTGTCAAATAACGACGAAGCACCCAAACAATCTCACCCGTATCAGTAGCCCATATTGATTTTATTTCCTGAAAAGCTGTATGGGGCAAAACAAAGCTATGCTTCGACCATTTCTCGTTCTTGGGATCATCCAAAACCCATAACTCACCACAACTACCATAAATATGAATCAGGGCACCTAACTTTCCCTTGTAGTTCACCAATCACCAGAGTCTCAATGTAACTTAACTCAGAGCCCTCTTCCATTTTCATAAAACTAAATTCCTCAGACCTAACATCAAAGCATGCTATCATACTAGCTTCGTCGGGGACGGACCGAGCTGTGTAATACAAAACCCCGTTGATGGTGAGGATAATGAGGAAACAAGCATTTGATCTTTTTCCAAGATAGTTTTCCTTTCCTTATTGTAAGAACTTGATGCTCCCTGGAGTTAAATTGTTGTCTATATCTTGTCACGGTCATGCACATAACCTTGTATTCTTTGTTGATCGGATCGTACCCGAAAAAGCTTCTCAATTTTTTGTTCCTAGCTGTCACTATGGGTAAATTTAGGTGCTCACCCGTACTAGGGTTACATATCACAGGAGCCCTACCGATAAGACAGATAAATCCGTGGACAGATAGACAATTTTCGTAGTAGGAATTTCCAGAGATACCCATATGATAATCTGCATGTACAACAGTTAAGTCCTTATCAAGATTTTTGAGGCTGAGGAGTTGAGAAGAGGTGCCACTTGCCGTCTACTTCGACGGTGATGAGAATGCGTGGCTGAGCTGATGAACGGAACAGGAACGATTGGGTGAAGTATGGACTGCCAAGCAAAGAATTCCATTGCTTCGAGACGCAACGACAAATTGCGATAGATTTGGACAATCTCAAGAGTATCTCGTTGATGAGATCGCTGGGAATCGTGTTTCTGGATGATGATTTTGTGTTGTGTCGGACGATTTTACGGCGATCCATTGGATTGTTCGTGGCGTCCTTACTTGCCAAAGTTTTGGTCGGCTCCAGAGACCAGAGCCGATGTAGAATGGCATGTATGTACCGTGAAGATGACTGTATATATTATTGTTAAAGAAAGATATATGAAAATAAAATATATTTACCATAATCGTTTTAAAATAAGATATGGAAAATCTCTGTTTCTAAAACTCATTGCTCTTTGTAAACACTTTACAATTTTACACTTTTGCGTGTACTATATTTCTTTCTCCAATTAGGGGCTTGGGATGCTTAATTTCTCTAATGAGTCTCTCCTGGTCCACAAATACATTCATGTTACTTGCCGCCTTATTTTTTTAATCTATTGTACTGTATATCGTGGTTTCCGCTAATTTGATTAACAAATAAAGAAGAAGAAAACGAAACTCTCTAGATGTTCATGATTGAAAGAAGGATTGGTTTGTGGAATATGATATATCCTGCTAAGAAGAGCTTTGGATTGTCTTGAGATGGAAATAAAAGCTTAACTCGAGATAGAAAATAGGAAACTGGAATATGATATATCCTGCTAAGAAGAGCTTTGGATTGTCTTGAGATGGAAACAAAAGCTTAACTCGAGATAGAAAATAGGAAACTATGCTAAGGGTTGGGTAGACATGAAGTTATTATTAAATAGAATCTCAAACGCCGGTCATTCATCAGGTTTAGACACCATCTTCACCAAATCAGTACAATCTGTTTGAAAATTCATACGCCGTTTATTGTGGACTAGCATACTTTGCATAGCCCAAACCAAAGCTTCCAGTTCCGTCTGTAGAGGGGAGAGTCCCCGCCGTAGATTACTAGCACTTACCAAAATTGTACCAGAATCCGGGTCAAAATTGTACCAACCAAGTCCTACTCGATCCACTGTGTCCTTCCATGCCCCATCTACCTGACACCACTATCCGGAGGGCGCGGGTTGTAAGTATGTTGACGTATTCCTTGGCACTATCTCTCCGACCGTCTGGGCCGAGTTTGTTCTTAAGTTTTTATCTTTGTTTTGAGGTTTTTTGAATGAGATAATTTGTTTTATTTTATCGTAGTTTGAGGTAAAAATATCCATGTTTAANTTTTTTTTTTTTTTTTTTTTTTTTTCTACCCATATAGTATGAGGCAAGAGTTCTCGAAATATCCCACTAGTATGAAGGGTGTTGAATATCTAAATTTAAATTCTCGAGGATGAAGGTGATGTCTCTCATATTTTCTATGTAATATTTTTTTTCTTAAGTCTTCAAAATTCGGCAAAACGTTGATAAGCTTCAACCATTCTTGCTTTTTGGCTATCCTCAAAAGCCCACAACTCGCAAGAATTAATTAATAAGGTCACGTCTCTCATATTTGTTTTTGGTAAAATTTGTTTCTCAAGTCTATGTAATCTGTAAGTGATGATACATATGTATACATACAATAATAAAAAAAGTAATATATAACACTACAATTAGATTGACAAGTGAGCCAATTATAATAAGAAGAAGATTAAGATCAATGTGGTTAAACGTTAAACAACATCCATAAGCAACATTTATTGTAGTAGAAATCAGAAACGATCAAATGAAGGAAACACTTACTAGAACCAAACCATTAGCCCCAAAACTGTTACAGAAACATCACATTCTCAACATGGTCTCTAAAAGCTCCAAAGCGATGAATACCCATCAACGCCTCTTCATTAATTCCTTCAATTAGAACTCTTTTGACACTCTTCGTCTCCAGGTTAGAGTAGAAAACACATAATGGACTTTTCGAAGTACTTAGGACCCAAGCAATTTCATCCGTATCAGTTGCCCATGTTGATTTTATTATCTCATGAAAAACTTCATCCGGCAAAGCAAATATAAGCTTGGACCATTTCTCCTTCTTGGTATCATCCAAAACCCATAACTCACCGTGACTACCATGGTTATGAATTACGACACCTAACTTTCCCTTGTAGTTCACGAGAGCCGAAATGTAAGTTAAACTAGGGCCCCCTGCCATCTTCATAAAACTAAATTCCTCAGACCTAACATCAAAGCATGCTATCAAACTAGGCTTAAGGGGGACGGACCGAGCTATGTAATACAAAACCCCGTTGATGCATATCCCATCTCGCTTATGGTCAGGATAATGAGGAAAGGAACATTCGATCTTTCTCCACGTTACTTTTCCTTTCCCTACTGTCAGGACTTGATGCTCCTTGGAGTTAACTTGTTGTCTATAACTTGTGACGGTCATGCACAAAACCTTGTATTGTTTGTTGATCGGATCGTACCCGAAAAAGCTTCTCAAATCATTGTTCTTCGCTTTCACTTTGGGTAAATATACGTACTGGCCCGTGCTAGGGTTACATATCACAGGAACCCTATCTCTCTTTGCCATTAACATATTTGTATCGATAAGACATAGGAATCCGTTAACAGACAGACACCTTTCCTCGTACCGATGTGCGGAGAAACTCATATGATAATCTGCTGCTACTATTGTTAGATCCTTATCAAGATTCCGAGGCTGAGGGTATGAGAAGAAATGCCACTTACCGTTGGCTTGGTACGTGATCAAAATACGCGGCCGAGTTGATGAACGGGTCAGGAACGACTCGGTGAAATATGGACTGCGAAGTAAAGACTTCCACTGCTTCGAGACGCAACGACAGATTGCGATGGATTTCCCCGTTAATCTCGTGAGTATTTCGATGATGAGATCGTTGGGAATCGTGTTTCTGGATGATGATTGTGTGTTGCCTCGAACGATCTTACGGTGGTGATCCTCCGAGTTGTTCATGGCGTCCTTGTTAAGTTTTTGCTCTCTAGGGGAGATTTGGAATCGCCATGATACGAGGTTGTTTTTCAAATTATGAGGTATTTTCGTTAAGATATCGAAAACGATATTTAGCATCTTATTGGTTGTAAAAAAAAAAAAAAAAGCATCTTATTGTTAAAGAAGAAGGTATCAAAAAGCGAAATGTTTTTCAAGAAGAAGATTTGAAAAGATATTTACCATAATCCTTTTAAAAATGATATCTAAAATATCTTTTCCTATTTAATAATTTTCCACTTTCTTTCAAAATATTCGTAACAATATTTGGGTTTGCCCACGTGAGTGTAGTCCAGTGGTAGGGGAAAGTAAGGAGAAGGTGAAACTCCTAATCCGAGTTCAATCCTCTCTGAAAACACAAATCACATTTATATGGGTCGTCTATCACTTGGATATAGACCCAATTGGTTTAATATGCAGGAGTGGATCTAGAAATGTTTTCAGTCGGAGGCATAAAACTTTCAATTTCAAAAACAGCAAATTTTAGTAATTATTTTTTTTGGTAAAAAAGCTTTTTAACCAGATTATTTTCCTGGTAGTCCGGAGAGACTATATGAATGCTCCGGTGGTCAACGGAAACATGCACTATATTGGAATTACCCTAGTCCAACCCACGTTGGTTATTTATTTATTTTTTATTTTTATTTTAATATTTATTTTATAAGAGAATATGATTAATGTAGGTATTTAAGATGAAAGTATTAAAATATCAGTTGAACTAAGCTAGTGTAATTATAAAATACTCGAGTTTGGGATATTGACATAGATTCACATTAGTAATTTAGAAAAAGTAAAAAAAAATGAGATGGGGGCATGTGACCCCGTACGTTATGCACTGCATCCGCCCCTGTTTACATGCAGGCGGTCTGATTATCTTTTGTCAGTCGGAAAACATTTAAAATTCGGGATAGGCAAAGTGATAGTTTATGGGTGAATCCACTTTGTAGTACTTTTGTGCGTTTCTATTGAGGCTGACCGAATAGTCAATAAAGTCTATAAAAAAACTCATTGTTTTGATGATTCTTTCCTAATTTGATTTTTTTTTATGATTCTTTCCTAATTTGATGCCAAGTTTACAGTTTGGGGTGATTTGGTTGTTGCTGTAGAAGGGGTGTACAGAGCCAAAAAAAATCTTTCTACATCCAGATCGACAAACAGTTATGCTGTATAATTTTTTTAAAAATGAGCCCAATTTTAAAGGGTTGTGAGTTTTTTTCTCTCTCTTTTCCAGTTATTATTTTTTTCTCTTTACTTTTTTCTTGGAGATGCTCTAAGTGTCAGTTTGTTGTATCATTTTGTATCTTCTTCATCGCTTCTGTTTTAGTTTAGTTCATACTTATTCCTTGTAATCGCTTTGTGAGCACTGTTATCCAGACGAACAAAAAAGTTACATAGATATATACTAGTACTGTTTTTCTTTGTTACCACTAAATCATCTTCGTCGTTTTGCATCAGTAATTATATCAATATCGCATACACATTAAAAGCGATTACAAATATGTTAGTGGCACAACTAAAAGAAAATACATTTTAGGTAATAATGTGAAAATTCATGTGCCGACTAAGACGATTGACGTTCGAAAAAGGAGATAAGAAAATGGGAGGATGGAAGCTGATGGGGTTTTTGTCGGCCAATATTTGGGTTTAACTTTAACCCATTTCTACGTGTCTTCCTTTAGTTATGTTTCAGTGACGTGTCCTCATTGTAACTTAGCTCGAAATTTCTAGAAATGCTGTTTATACTAAGTTACAAACAGTCAAGTCTCTATCAATTAAAACATGGTTCTTTGTCTTAATAAGCAATTTTGCAATCTTAATCAACTAAGAGTAAGAGTTTCAATGATTGAATCAAATGTTGTTGAGTGAAGAAAGATATTCTTCAACGCATTCCTCTACTTTTTATTTTACAATAAAGGCCGATTTTTATATTAATGTATTATTTTATTTTCTGCTCCAAAAAAAATGATATATTACTATTTGATTATTCATATTTTTCTAAAAAAATTACAATTAAACTTAACTTATTTTATTATTTTATTTTTATATACTAAAATATTATTTGTTTGGTGGATCTTGAATGATCAATAATAAAATCAAGAAGTAAGAAATATCATACATTAATAGTGAAATCCCTTTATTTTTTGTAATTACAAAACACAAATATATTATTTGATTATCTTATATATACATATAAACTAAGATTTTTACCATAATTAAATAAATAGAAAATTCAACTCTAATAGAAAAAAATTACATTTTTATGAATACAATAGAGAAAATAATAGCATGGTTGAAAATATAAAATTTTACCTTAAAATAGAAAAATGGGAAATGGGAAATATATATGAATTGAACATGTTCTAAAATATTGTATATATACATTACGAGAGAGAAATTTTGTTCTTTTTGGATCTAATCATTTCATGAAAACAATTAGAACAATCGGTGCAGAATAAACATAGAGATGATTAGAGAATTCGATATTTTCACAATAATCAGTAACAAATTTTGTAAATAGATAAAATTGAAGCGTACGAGGTTCATTCTTTGGCGATTTCTTCCACGAAAAAAAAAAACAATATCTCTAATATCCCCAAAACCTTTCGGCCGTAATTCAATATTCAATTCTGTCACCGTTCTTTATAAACTTCCATCCACTTCACCCCAAACTTTGTTTTTTTGTCTTCTTTATCGATGGAACAAGAACTTCCACTAAAACAAGAATCGTCAAGGCTGAAGATGAGGCAGCCACCTCAAGAACAAGGGACCAGCCATGTGTCAACGACGCCGTTTAAGCCATACAGAGGAATACGAAAGAGGAAGTGGGGCAAGTGGGTGGCTGAGATACGTGAACCGAACAAACGCTCGCGTCTTTGGCTCGGCTCTTACACAACCGCCGTAGCCGCCGCTAGAGCATATGATACGGCAGTCTTTTACCTCCGTGGCCCCTCCGCACGCCTCAACTTTCCCGATCTCCTCTTTCAAGAAGAGGAGCAACGATCAGCCGCCGCCACCGCCGTTGACATGCCCGCCGCTCTTATACGTGAGAAAGCGGCAGAGGTCGGCGCCAGAGTCGATGCTCTTCTAGCTTCTTCTGCTCCTATGTCTCTGCCTCCTTCTTCGCCGGTATTAATTGCCAACCCCGATTTGAATCAGGTACCCGAATCCGGAGATATATAGTATAAATTTATAAACAAGAATCTAGTTTCCTTTGTTGTTGTTCAGTCGATTAGAATTACATACACGATACACATACAAACACATGAAATTATAGGTATGTATACATGCATAAAGATATATGTATCGATGAATTGTTATACCCTGATTAGTTCCTCGGAGACAGAACCGGAATCCATGAGAACCGATCGAGTTTAAAGTTCAAGTAGTAATAATTAATGCATAAGAATTTGCGATAATTCTGTTTTGTTTAAGAATTTGTTCTTCGCGTCCTTTTCCTAGTTTAATAATGTTTTAAGCTTCCAAATTGTGATATTATAAGCTTGATGTGATCTTTGGATTCATGATCTCAATATATATGAATATTTGTTTAGGTTATCTTGAAGATTTTGATTGTGAAACTTCATCCGAAAACTTGTACTCTACATCAAAGAAAATCATAGATGTTTATGTTCTTTCAACGTTAGTTAATCAATGGATTAATTACTTTATATTTATGATTCGCCGATATTCGATGACACGCCCGTAAGACCGTGAAAACAAAACATATATTGGTTGCTTTTGTTCCGTTTTTGTTATTTTTTGGTGGGGACAAAGTCAAAAGAATCAAAAACATTTCTTTACATTTAGATGAAGACATTAAGTGGCACAACATTTTTGTATCCTTATCTAGTTACAGGTACATGTCAGGAATAGAGAAATAGGGCAGGAAGCTTAGAAACACTACCGAAAATATACATATGGGATTGGGGTTTATGTACAAATTGAAAAAAAAAATAGTAATCAATGTTAGTTCCATTCTGATTTTTGTTCTCTTTTGTTTTATGTTGGGGTTTATGTACAAATTTGCGTAAGAAGAAACATGTGACAGGAGCCTATTAGGCCCAATCGGTGAAAGTGGCCCAGATAGCATACGAAGATGTCATAGTAGTTTTTTTTTTCACTTAATTTATTATACTGTTATAAATTTATTATACTATTAGAAACTAGACCTCGGGTTTTTTTATAAAATATTTTTAATACCTATCTTGAAATACATATCTCTAGACAATATTGTCAAATGAGCATAGTAATCATCATCATACATGAAGAAGAGACGCAAACACTGTCTATGTTTATTTGTGTGGTTATATTCATTTTTCATTGTAGCATGATCATTTAGGTGTATATATAGATCATCAAAAATGAGATAAGTAAGAGATTTGACTTGAGTATTAAACTCAATATAAATTAAATAAACTAAAGAAACTAATAGTTCATATTAGTTCAGCTAGCTAGCCTCTTCCTAGTAGATACCAAGCCATATCATATTCGTTTTTGAGAAAGAAAATATTCGTTTTTGAAACCTAAACTTCTTATTCTTAATTAGCTTCAATTCGAAGGATCATACCTTGTTGAATGCCTCTTACCAACATTTATTCATGTTCTTTAGTATCATTTGACCTTTAACAATCATCTACTTAGGAAGTCAAATTGTGAAGTTTTGTATCCAGCCATTAAAACTTCCATCATGACACCGGCTATAGGAAATACTCTAAAATTCAAAGTTTCTCAATTGCACGCATACTAAAGTAATATGCTATACATACAAGAATCGAGTACTTGCAATCATGAGAAAAAATATAAACTATATCCTAGAAACCTCTAAAAAACTCTTTTTAAATCAAACCTTAAGTAATGACTTGTTATTGACATAATGAAAAGAGGATTAATCGTTTTCAGTGAAGAGCCTGGAAAAAGAAGACCATTCATAATTAATTGTATTCTTCAACAGACAAAATACCTAGTGGAATCTCCACTGTAGAGACTGGAGAATACATGCACACTTCCGATTTACTCTAATCTGAAATTCGAAATAATTGCCTCGGAGCATCAGAGGAGAAGGTCGATATTATTCCATGCGCGAAAGCAAGAAACAAAAAGATAGAACAAAACAATTACTGACCCTTTGACCTCCAGCTGCTTTCCCTTCATTCTCAAAGGCGTCCTCGAATCAGATGTAGCAGTCCATGTACTTATTAGTCAAGTCCCGTCACTCAAGCCCTTTAAATTCGTGAAAAAGTAGTAATGAGTGTTTATCTTTATATGATCAAACAAACATTATTGACGTCATATGAGATTGCAGAGTTTCATCATGCACGTTTCACTGGCTGGATGCAAACTATGTGATCAACGATCGATTAGTTTGTTTACCTTTAAGATTCCAAAGATCTGAGCACAATCAATGTGTCCATAGCGGAGCATAGATGAAGAATCTTCATCGTAACCGTTAAAGTGAGTTTAGCTACAGAGTTGGCGGTTAATTAATCTAAAAACTCTACAATGAAACCGAATAATCGATCATGTAGGTTATTTTAAAAAGCTCAAGCTAGACGTAAACAGATTTTTTTTTTTTATTAAAGATAATCACCACGAAAATGCAAATTCCAAACGAACCTTAACAATGGCATCGAGAGAGTTTCCCACAAGACCAGGATCAACCTGCCACGTCACGAGATGACTGAAGGTATCTTTTCTCCATTGTTAATCGAAAGAATCTGCCATTATTCTCCTTAGTAGGGTTTAGCGTGGAAACGATTTTAGGACTCCAACGCATCATCGGCTTCTTGCAAGAGTAATGAGAGATTCCTAGAAGGTGGAGAAGCGCAAGAGAAGGAGGGAGAAAAAACATGGGGTTTCACCGATTTGGATTAATAAGATTTTTAGCATCTAAATCGGACGTTTTGAGGAAAAGGATGATGAAGGAACGCCGGTTCGTCTGATTAAGAGAGTAAATATGTTATAGACATGTGTCATTCTCATAGTGTCCACTTATTTCCTTTTCATATACGATTGGCGTATATATGTAGAGTTTATTTAAAATTTTTTGAAGTAATATACAAAAAATATTAAACAAAATAGGATATATTACTCTTAAAAGTAAGTAAAATAATCTATAACAACAAAAATATTAACCTCATATAACATTAGAAATATTTCACTTTTTGTAGTCAGATTAGGAAATCTAATTTATTTATCTATTACTTATGAAACAAATATTTGATATTTTAAAAAAATATATATATAATCATATAAGATTGAAGAAAGTTAATTTGATTGGTCCACATCAGCATTAAATATTTTACAAATTTTAAAATTGTAATACTAATAAAAATATATATGAGATAAGAAAATTATGTAAATTTGTATTAACAACAAAAATAACAAAAATATATTTATCTTTTTGTAGTCAAATTAGAAAATCCAATTTCTCTATCTATTACTTACGAAAAGTGAAAGTATTTGAAAAAAATATATAAAAACGAATTTAAAGCCATAGAGAGTGAACATAGGATTGAAAAAAATCAATTGTTTGATCCACTTCAACATTAACATTATTATACAGATTTTAATATTATATCATCAATAAAAATTTATAACAGATAAAGAATATATGTAAGTTTTTATGAACAACAAAAATATCAAACAAATATAATATTCGGAATACTGGTTTTTTATGTAGTCAAATTAAAAAAAATTAATTTTCTTATCTATTACTTATGAATTGAAAGTATTTGATATTATGTATTAACAACAAAATATTAACCTCATATAACATTAGAAATATTTCACTTTTTGAAGTCAGATTAGAAAATCTAATTTATTTATCTATTACTAATGAAAAAAGTATTTGATATTTTTTAAAAAATATTTTTGTAGTCAGATTAGGAAATCTAGTTTACTTATCTATTACTTATGAAAAAAGTATTTGATATATTTTTAAAAAAATATATATATAATCATATATGATTGAAGAAAGTTAATTTGATTGGTCCACATCAACATTAAATATTTTACAAATTTTAAAATGGTAATACTAATAAAAATATATATGAGATAAGGAAATTATGTAAATTTGTATTAACAACAAAAATAACAAAAATATAATTATCTTTTTGTAGTCAAATTAGAAAATCCAATTTATCTATCTATTACTTACGAAAAGTGAAAGTATTTGAAGAAAATATATAAAAACGAATTTAAAGTCATAGAGAGTGAACATAGCATTGAAAAAACTCAATTGTTTGATCCACTTAAACATTAACATTAAGATATTATACAGATTTTAATATTATATCATCAATAAAAATTTATAACATGTAAAGAATATATGTAAGTTTTTATGAACAACAAAAATATCAAACAAATATAATATTAGGAATATTGGTTTTTTATGTAGTCAAATTAAAAAAAAAAAAATTCCTATCTATTACTTATGAATTGAAAGTATTTGATATTTTAATAAAATATGTATAAAATGAATTTGAAGATGAAAAATATATATTTTATTTTATTATAATATTTACAATATAATGGAGTATCTTCATATCAATATTATATTTATTAAATAGTAGCATTTAATTTATTTGCTACATATTTTTTTGAATTGTAAACGTTTGATCAAACAATTTTTTTTGGAAACTTGACATATATAGATTCAAAAAAATATCATTATAACATTGTTACATATGTTCAAAATGTTGTATTTGGACCAAAATTATATATTTTATATTTTCATTTGTTTAAAATTAATTTAATTTGTCATATTGAAATATTAGCGTGGATTGAAGAAAGTTAATTAGATTGGTTCACATCAGCATTAAATATTATACAAATTGTAAAATTGTATTCTCAATAACAATATGTAAGAGATAAGCAAATTATGTAAATTTGTATTAACAACAAAATTATTAACCTCATCTATCATTAGAAATATTTTTCTTTTTGCAGTCAAATTAGTAAATCTAATTTTTTTATCTATCACTTATGAAAACTGGAAGTATTTGATATATATATTTTTAAAAAAATATATATATAAATGTTAACCTCATATAACATCAGGAATACTTTTTTTGTAGTCAATTTAGAAAATCTATTTTTTACATCGATTACTTATGAAAACTGAAAGTACAGTATTTGATATAAAATATTTTTAAAAATATATAAAAAAGTATTTAAACCCATTGAGAATGTATACATAGGATTGAAAAAAAATCAATTTGTTTGGTCCACATCAACATTAACATTAAGCTATTTTACAGATTTTAATATGATATTATCGATAAACATATATAAGAGATACATAATCAATGTAAGTTAGTATTAATAACAAAAATATTAAACAAATATAACATTAGAAATATTTTTCTTTTTGTAGTCAAATTAGAAAAATTAGTTTTCTTATCTATTACGTATATAAATAAAAATATATGAGATATTTTAATAAAACAATATATATAAATTAATTTTAAGATGAGAAAAAGATATTTTATGTTTGTAGAATATTTGAAATATAATGATTTATCTTCATGTCAATATTATATTTATTAAATATAATGGATTGTAAACGTTCGATCAAACAATTTTTTTTTTGAAACTTGACATATATAGATTCAAAACAAGATCGTTGAAACATTGTTACATATATTAAAAATGTAATATTTAGAACAAAATGATATATGTTATATTTTTATTTGAATAAAATTAACCTAATTTGTATAAAAAAAATAGTTGTAATGTAAGATATACTTTTGAAAATAGGTATAAGGACGAACATAATAAATGAGAATTTGAGTAACTTACTTTTATTAAACTACAATTTTATTTTTATTTAAAAAGATAATAGTATACATTATATAAAATTTCATCCAAAAATATTAGTAAAATATTTCTATGAATAATAGTGTCTGCGCCTATATTTAAGAAAATAATTATTGATTATGAAAAAACAAATTATGTTTTTGTTAATATATGTGATTAAGATATAAATAAATTATGACTGTAAATTTAAATAAATTTTATTAACAATAAAATATTAAATTAATGTTAGACTATATAAATGACATTCCACTCAAAATACAACAATTGACAAAATTTAATTTTATACTTAATTACTACCAGTATCTATCCGATATATACAAATAACATATGAATTACACTTTCTAAAATTATATTTAAACAAAAGATTATGTCGTGTCTAATTGTAAAAAATAATTAAATTAATTGATAAGACAACACAATTTTATTTCAAAAGAGTATATAATTTGAAATAAACATAAATCATATATTTTAGATGCATATGTACACAATATCAAATATAACAAATAGCCAAATGTTTGAATACATAATTTTTTTAGAATGTATTTTAAAGTGACTATTCATAATGACTGTGTTAACACATAGAATAAATTATATAAATGCATAAAAAATTATAATTATTTTTCTAAATTACCAAAAAATAAACACGAATATTTAAACATAGCGCGGGTAAAAAACCTAGTATTAATAAAAATTTAGTGTAAATCTATATACATAATAGCAATATAATATACATAAAAATATAATATATTACTAATATTTTCATCAGATAATAAAAGCTCAATTCTCATAATTTTTTTTTTTTTATGATTTACTGTTTTCCACTTTCGAATAACACATACGATTTTGATTCAATTGATTTAGAATTAAATAATTCCATTGTTTTTTAAAACTTGGAGGACATAATTTTTTTATTAGAGCGGAACAAAAAAATGGAAACACACAATAAGAGAGAGAAAAAGGAGATGGAAGCACATAATTAACTTTAGATGGTTATAACTTATTTATATGGGGTTTGATAATAGTAATACATAGAATATAAGTTTTTTTCTTTTTTTTTATTAGAATATGAAATATTTTTATCTTAGAATATGAGGTACATAATTATTTTTTTCATTTTTCCGTTAGAATATGAAACTTTTTATTTTAGAATATATGAGGCATACAAAAATACGGTTTTCACAAACTATTTTTTTGCAAACTGGGGAATGAATGTGAATCCGGCTTGCACATTCTGTTTGCTTGAGGATGAAATAAAAGACCACTTGTTTATTAAGTGTGCTTACTCGATGAAGGTTTGGAAGCTGGT
>OVBJ01000624.1:0-47691 GCA_900406535.1 Noccaea bulbosa | reverse complement strand
TGTTATATGTTTGAAGATTTGAAATGAATTTATGTGGATTTTCATGTATATATTATAGGCAGTAAATATAATTTATTGAACAATTAAAAAGATGACATAAACTAAATCCTAAATTCAACCAGAAGAATATCCTGCTTATATAATTCTTGTAATTTTTTAAAAATCCTACTTCACTATTTAAAAAACAAAAAAAATACAAATTTATTATGATTTTTCCAACTACTACATTTATGGTTTCTTTCTAGTCTACAAAGATTCGCTTATTTTCAAACATATTCGCTTTTCAAGAAATAATTATTTTTTTGGGGCAAAATATTTGGTTGAAATTGCGAGAAACAATTAAAATATCTTCTAATAGATTTCTTCTTTCTTTCTCTCTAAATTTCTTCTCCTTGTCGTTCTAAGTGACATGAACTCTACAAGCGTTACGCGTTTTCTCTCCTTCTTGATTCCTTCGCAAGCAACCATTTCCGTTTTTCCTCTACACTAGTCGAAATCGATCAACTTCCTTCCCGGAGATGGTTTCGTTTACCGGTTTCGCGTTCGTAATTGGGGTTTTGCTGGGGATTTTAGCCGTCGTAACGGTGGAAGTTGTGGGGTTTTTGTATCTTCTGAAGCGATTGAATCGGAAGAGAAATCGGCAGCAATCGGATACGAGCTCTGATCCAACATTAAAGGATTCTGATCCTCGCCAGTCTGTTGATTTCAGTCTCAGCAAACAGGTGACCGATCTTACGTCTCCGTAGTGAACATTGAGTTTATTGCATTGGGAATCTCAACTAAATCCGTCAATTGTAGTGGAGAAGTAGTCTAATTCCCGGTGATTGCGTATCCCAAGTTTTGATTTTTGTTAACGAGGTCACTGATTTATGGATAAGATAAAGAAATGTGGATCCTTTAGTTGCAATTTTGATCACTCTTCTCCATTTCGAGATCTCTGTTATGTAAAGCTGCTTACTTTCGTTCCCTTTATGTATTTGATCTTATATCTCTTAGGGAGTGATTTGGATTTTGGAGTTGGATGAAAGTTTAAAGGATTGGACGAAGGAGAAGTTACCAAAAGAACAAAAGAAGAAGAAAGACCTCTTGGAGGTACATCCAGTTAGGAGATTTGCTCGTATCAAAGACCATAAACTGATCTTGTCAGATACAGATGGCTCTCAGACTACTATTACTTTGAAAGGTTGCTCTGTTGAGGCTGTTTCAGGCTCTGGACTCCCAACAAGGAAATGGTACTTAATCTATATCAAGATTGAAAAGAAGTTTACTTCGAAAATGTCTTGCAAGTGAACACGAACCTGTTGTTTGATGTTTTGTTAGGGCTAAGAGATTTCCTATCCAAGTGGAAAGCAAAACTTCGGAGTTGTACAAGGGAAATCGAGTGTTTTACATCTATCTGGAGACTTCTTGGGAGAAGGAATCATGGTGTAAAGCTCTTCGTCTTGCTGCTAGCGAGAATCAAGAAAGGATCATCTGGCCTACAAAACTGAAATATGATTTCCGAGACTATATGGCTTCTCTTAATGTTGCGTATCCTTCTTTCATGAAACCATCAGCTGGGATTAGCTTTGAGACATTGGACAAGGGGTTTAAAAATGATGGTCCTTCATCAAAGGTTCGTTTATTCTGGAAGAAGTTTTCGAAAAAGTGCTCGACTAAAGTGAACTTGGCCCCGCCAAAGACTTCGACCCGTCCTTACCAAGATTCACAATCTACTGGTAGCTCTGGAAGGGGCAGTACTCCAGCAAGAAGGATGCAAGATAACATCCCTGAGGAAACTGATGTGCAACCTTTCTCACGTTCTTGCAGCCATGGGAGTCAGGTCTCGGATGTAGACTCGGAAGACAAGTTTTTCGCTGATGAAGGAACATTGGCGTGGAACTTGATAATGTCTCGGCTGTTTTTCGATCTTAAACAGAACACAGTGCTAAAGAAACTAGTGCACGAACGAATCCAGGTCTGTTCCATGAACATGAAAGCTTCCACTTAATCAGGATTTGTTTGCCTTTACTTTTTAGCTTGTCTAAACTTCTTTTGGTTTCACAGCGAGTGTTGTCCAACATGAGACTTCCCAGCTACATAGGTGATTTAATCTGCTGTGATGTAAACGTTGGAAACCTCCCGCCTTATATACACGGCACAAGGATTCTTCCAATGGAGATGAATGGTGTGTGGGCGTTCGAACTAGATATTGAGTACAGTGGTGGTGCGGGACTTGTAGTTGAAACTAGGGTTGATGCCCGAGAGGAAGATCTGCAGAAAGGCATAGCTGAGGGAAAACTGCAGCCAAATTCTGCTGGGGATGTTCCTCCAGATCTTCTTGAGGGTCTTGCAGATTTTGAAAAGCAATTACATGTTGATGCACATGATCTGAAAACTGGTTAGTTGATTATTTTGCTGATGGGTTTGTGCATTTTTCTAATCATTTTTCTTGTGATTTTGTTTGTTTGCCTAGAAACATTTACCAAGGATGATAAACTATAATGATTTTTATCTATGCAGATGAATCAAAGGGATCAAAAGGTATAAAAGCAGCTCCAAACAACTTATCCAAGTGGAAGTCTATTCTAAAGAGCATCGCTGAGCAAGTGTCCCAGGTCGATCTTCATTTTTCTGTTATGCTCTACAAGAGAGTTATTGTTGCCTGTTGAGTTCTTGGTTCCTAATGCATAAGCTTCACTACCGTGGATCAGGGAGTGATTAATAGGATCTGAAAAGCAAAAAGAGGAGCTCCTTTTTCTTAACTTGTGTAGTATCTTAGTCTGGCTCTGTTTGTAAACTGCAGGTTCCAATTACTTTGACAATAGGAGTGTCTTCGCTTCGAGGGACACTGCGTGTACACATGAAGCCGCCTCCAACTGATCAACTATGGCTTGGCTTCACAAGCATGCCCGATATTGAATTCGACCTTGTCTCTTCTGTTGGTGAACACAAAATCACAAACAGTCATGTTGCTATGTTCTTGATCAACCGGTTTAAGGTACACACATTTTTCTCTTTGTTTTTCTAAAGGAATTTGAACTTATGTAAGGCACAAATACATTCTGCAGACGGCGATACGAGATGTCATGGTGCTTCCCAATTGTGAAAGCGTAACCATTCCGTGGATGATAGCTGAAAAGGATGATTGGGTCCAACGCAGAGTCGCTCCATTCATGTGGCTGAATCAAGACTCAACCAGTGATAACGAGAGCTTCGAAGCTGCAGAAGCAAAATCCAAAGCTGACAAGCCGCCAACTTATGAACAAATGCAGAAAACTGCCAACGTTATACAGAAGCTAAGAGCTGAGAAAGAAAGTGTGCCTGCACCATTAGCAGCTGATTCTGCAGCTCTGATAGTAGAGAGTGACAGATCATCGGAAGAACTCAAGACTCCGCTGCTGGAAAACAGCGAAAAACAGGATGGAATAGCACGAGAAGGCAATGCCGGGGAGATTATTCCGGTTAGTGTTCAGTCATCTTCCAGGTCGATTGTTTCAAGTGAAGAGGATGATTCGAGTTCGAAGGGAAAGAAAATGGGAACAAAAGAGAGGATGTTTGATTTCAGGAAGAAAGTTGGGGAGAAGTTTGAAGAGAAGAAGCGTCATTTGGAGGAAAGAAGTAGACAGATTGCTGAAAAGATGAGAGGACCTTAACAGAGGGTTTGAAGCAAGAAGAAGAAGAAGAAGAATAGAAGCTTCTTTCTATTTTTCAGTTTCAGACACAAAAGGTGAACAAGAAAGTCAATAGATTAGGTTAGGATATTATTACTTGTACGTACTCGGGATCATATGTTTGGTGAAAATATCAAAAAACTTGTTGCCAAATCTTTTCTTTATTCTTATTATCATTACAAACGAAGAGTAGCATCAGAACAGAGATTCTATGCAAGTGATTTCATACACATACAGAGAGAGAGAGAGAGAGAGAGAGATTGAACAAAGACCAAAGGCAGCGACATGAGAGAAAGTGTTCCGTCTAGTAATCTTCAGGAGCTAAGGGCTGGTGTGTGTGGTGCGTTGGTGGCTCAGTGGGTATGACCATGTACTCATATATAAGAGCGGCTAAAGCACCACCGATGAATGGTCCGACCCAATAGATCCAATGGTCATCCCATCTCCATCCAACCAATGCTGGACCAAATGCTCTAGCTGGATTCATCGACGCACCAGAGAACGGTCCACCCACTAAGATGTTTGCCCCAACTACGAGCCCTATTGCAAGGGGCCCTATGATCCCGAGGCTTCCACGTTTTGGATCAATCATTGTTGAGTAAACAACGTAGACTAAACCAAATGTTAAAATGATCTCTAACACAAGTCCGTTAACCACTCCAACACCTGATGCTACACGGAAACCGACCGGTCTCTGCATGAACACAAACTCTTCTTAAGTCTTCTCAAAATACTTGCTCACATATTTATAAGATGTTAAAACGAGTTACCATGCCGTTTGTGGAGAGCCTCAACAAGAGAGAAGCGAGGATGGCGCCAAGAAGCTGAGCGATCCAATAGTAGATGGCACGGATGGCAGAGATCCTGCCTCCAATAAGAGCACCAAAAGTGACTGCCGGGTTTACGTGTCCACCGGAGACATTGACGGCTGCGGAAACAGCAGCGAACAGAGCAAACGCATGAGCCAACGCAACTAAAACCAGTCCTCCTGGTGTGTTTGTCCCCGTAATAGCCTCCTGGTTCCAATACAACTTATCTACGAAAAAAAGGCACACAATTCATATAAGTCGGTGATATAACATAGGACTCAAAATATAGAATCAGAAACGGTGCGTGTTACGAACCGAGAGAGAGGACAGAGCCTTCAGCTGCGAAGACGAAGACGAAAGTGGAGAGAAACTCGGCTAAAGTGGCTCTAATGGAGTCAGGGTGTGTAGCTTCGTCGGCTCTACCGAAACCGTACGATCTACGAGCTGATGTTGCCATTGTAATCCGAATTAACAAGTATTTTTGTGATGAGAAAGATAGAAGTGGGATGAGAGAGAGAGAGAGGGGGAGAGTTTAAAAGAAACCAAAGAGGCGAAATCGAAGTAAAGAGGGACAGATGTGAGACTTGAGTGTCTTGAGATGGACACGTAGCTTTAAAATTGCATGCATTTTACTTAACGAAGACTTCAATCTTCTTAAGAGTTCGTGTTCGTGTATATCATTAATTTCTTCTACCGACCTTATCTTGTCTTTGGTATGTTTTTGGACGAACCTTAAGGTTCCGAGATTTATAAATTACATGTCGTTGTGTGCGTGTTTATGTATATATGCATGCGTATGTGTGTGTATTTGTCGACTATGCATGCATGTGTGCCAAGTAGATAAACAAGTACGAATTTTCTAGAGTTTTAAGCTGCGTACCGTGTGAAATCATGCGCGGTCTTGCAGTATATTCATCGAAATTTAAGAATTCGACTGCTTGTGCGTATAATTATCACATATCAAACACAAACCCAATTTCATTAGCAACCATTTTGTTATTGGTTTACTTTAAAAAAATTTAATTTATAGAAAATGATACAAAATGATACAACCAATTTCAATCTGACATCAAAAACGTTAAAAAGAAAGAGAAAAAAACAGCGGTTTACAAAACGTTTTTTTTTTTTTTTTGCCTCTACTATAGAAATCCTTATTACCATCGGAAAATCTCAAAACTGTAATCTCCATTAAATTTGATATGTGACTGATTCAATCAGGCGTCGTTAGCCCCAGAAGCAGCAGCCGCAGCCGCTTTCTTCTTCTCCCTCTTCTTCTTGTTTTTAAGAGCGTTCTTGCTCATCTCTCTGTATTAGCATCCATCAACATAAGAGCGACGGTTTATGAGATTATGGATATATGTATGTATTGCAAGATAGAGAGCCTTACCCTTCTGGATTTAGTCCGAGCAACTGCAATTACAAATCATGAAAACTATCAGGGACCTTCTCATAGAACACAGTCAAAGACCACTGAACACATGGATGTTTAGTAGCATTGTGAGATCATAGTAAGAGTTCTTTTGAGTACCTCGGCTTGAACAGCAGCTGCTTGCTTAGCATGCGGAGGTCGATATGCAGCTGGTTTTTGTATAGTGGGGATGGAAGCAACAGGTTTCTTCTGAGCTGATCCTTGTCCTAAGATGAGTAGAAGAGTTTTAAGAACAACATACGTTTATAAGACTTTCACAATGAGACAGAGGTTTGAAGTGTTAAAACATGAGATTCGGACCTTTGGATTTGCCCTCTTCGAGTTTCAACGATTCAACTGACTTGATAAGTTCACTGATATCACCAAACTTGTCTGCAGACTCCGGTTTCCATTCAGCCTGTAAGTAAATAACCATGGCACTTCAGTAAAAAAACTTATGTGATTTGTGCTTTTCAAAGCTGTTATAAGAGATACCTGGTAAAGTCTCTCAAACATCTTCTTGAAATAACGCTTTCCGTCGTAGTTGAATATTTTCATCCTTCAATATATATAACACAAAACAGTCCATATCAGTGAGAAATCACAGTTTTGCATAGTCCAAGGAGAAACCATATCTGACAACTTTATATATAACAGTGGATAGTTGGTTCATACGTTAAAAGTCATGGAGTAAGATAGGCGGGCATGAAAAGTTGAAGACATGCAATTAATGGACAGTATTCATTTTAACATACCCATTGTCAATTTGACGCCTTGGTGCCGTTGATGCAGTAAGGAAATAACGCCCATCAGGAGACCATTCACTTGTCACAGACCACTCGGCTTTATTACTTCCTAGCAGCTTCTTGTTGTCAACGTCCCAGAATGCCTGATATGTGAAATCGAGTACATGTCGACATTATATTATAGTGTGAATTGCTGACAAATTGATCACCGAAATTGAAAGATACAAAGAACAAAAGGGATTGTTGTTTACCATATCACCAGGTAAGTTACCGAATCCAGCCACGCATAAAACTGTGGAACATCGATTGAAAGTCACAAAAAGCTCTATTTGAAAAAGAAACAAAAATGAGAAGACAAAAAAAATAAAGGGTTGGAGAAGAGAATCATACCTCTCCCTTTTGGGTTCCATCGAAGTGTGTTATAAGGACCTTCACCAAGTTCCATTATGGGTTTGCACTTCTTGTCAAAGATTGTCACACAAGCAGGCATAACTGAAGTCACATTTAAGGAAAACAAAGGCCAAAAGAAACATAGAGATGCCAGGAAAGATGATCTCTCAACAAGAACACAAGGATATCAACATGTCAATTGATAATGACATACAGAAGAAAATAGTAATCCTCAATAAACTCATACAGATAAATCGTCAAAGCTGACTGAAAAAGGATACAGCCATATACAACTGCAAACTCTGAACCCGAGAAGGACCACTGAACATCATGAACTGGTCCTTCTTTACCTGTTGAGCACCAAAGAGTCAGTACTTTCAAAAAATTAAAAGAGAGCAGATACATATAAAGCTTAGGACGTACGTAATGGAACGAGGCCCTCGTGTGTGCCATCTATTGTAAGGTAGTGTAGCTTTGTTTCCCCATAATAACTTTTGTTGGTCTTGTCAACATCTGATTGTACAACATATAGCAGTCCAGTAGAGCCATGATTCCAATAAAACTGCACAGAGGAACACCGGAAAAAGCTACGTCGAGCAATTGGCTGACTCTGTGAATCTTTCCCACATTCAAATATCTGGACACTGCCAGGACTCCCCTATACACGTAAGAGTTAACATGTCAGAGTAGCTTTACCCACAGAGGAAACAATTATACACAGCATAACCGTGCAGCTTTCAGAATGAAAAAAGAAATGACAGCCCAAGCAATGAAAAGCACCTTTACTTCAGGAACAAACACAGCAAGATGGGAAGCTGGGGTTTTAGAAAGCTCAAATGCAGCAACCCCAGGGGCTCTGATCCGGGATGTTATTCCTTTTGAGAAATCTTTCGGATCAAAGAAATGGACCTCATTTGTAGTTAAACGGCATGCGGAAGATTCATCAGGACAGAAACGAATAGATGGCCTACACAGCAACCAAAGAAAGAAACATTCCGTATCATAAAAAGCAGTATAACAAAGACTATCCATCACAGATGCAATCACTTCTGGTAATGAAGCACAAAGACAAGCTTACCATGAGGCTTTCGTAATGGCTTTTTGGTACTGACTGTGTGCTAGATCTCCTGTCTCAGTTTTCCAAATGGAGACGTTCTTCTCCTGCGGAGTAGAAGGTTTCTGAAAGGTCTGAAGGTAAGTCCCGCAAGGAGATAGCTCAGCAGCTGTAACATTTGCTATTGTGAACGACCGCACTTCTCTCAAGCTGGTTGCATCATAGATACTGATGACTCCATCTGACTTCATCGCCATGACTTTCGATCCATCCAAGCTGAACTTCGTGTTGGAGCATGAAACTTGTTCAAGCTTGACACTGGGCTGGTTATTGCTGAATGGAGGGCCATTCCACACAGTGAAACCTTCAGCTTCTCTAACTGCAAACAAACAAGTGGCTTTAGAGAAGAGACATTTCAACAGAACCCAAGAATATATACAGAAATGGAGTTTCAGAGATATGTACCTAAAATCTCCAACGACGGTGAAGAACTCATTGCTTCACCTAATCAAAGCATCAATGAAAAAGAAAAGAAAAAAATCACAGAATTGGTTACACTGGTTAGAAGATTATCCCAATTTACAAATTGAAGTCAACAAAAAAAAGCGTTTAAATTTCCTAACTGAAACCATCGCCTTCAATCCAGTTACACATGAATCGCGACGGAGGAAACGAATAATCACTAAATTACTCTACTGGATCGAAGACATGCATTGAAACTATTAAAGTAACCTACTTTTATATAACAAATTCTCCAGGTGAAAATAGAAGAAGGAGAAAATCTGAAATTGACGAGAAAGAAGAAGAAGGAGGCACCTGAAACGATCCGGCAATCGGCGGGGAGAGTAGTCGGTCGCAGTTGTGGCCGGCTTAGCTCAATGGGATAACCTAACTTTGAAATTTCACAGCCTTGAAACCTCTGAGTAAGCTAGAAGGTATCCCTAATTATTTGAAGCATATATAATTAAAAAAAAAAAAAAGAAAAAAGATAAAAAGTCAAAATTCAATAACAGTGTGTGTGTCTGTGTGCACTGCTTTTCTCGCTCTCCATCGTCGTCTCTACCAGGTGAATCTCTTGCAGCTTTTTTTTTTAGCAATTCAATTCAAAGTTTTTGTTTTTCGATGGAAAATCGTGTCTTTCTACATGGATTGGCTTTGACTCTTGGTTCGAATTTCATATTCGGTCTCTTTCCTAGATTGCCAACCACCTGCTCGACGAATTTCCTCTATAGAACCCTAATCTGTTTACAGAGATAGTTTCAAGTATTCATGTATATGTTATGAACAAGATTTTCTCTTTTAGATACAGTCACCTTATTCAAAATCAAAATGGGATAGCAAAAAATCCCAATTCTGTTCAATATTTTTTGCTCTTGTACAATATCAAAATCAATAGATTTCGATCCTTTCTTAGGAAATCCATAAGCTCTCCCGCATGATTGACCAGTTACATCGTACTTGAACAGTCCAAAAAATGTATATCTTCTTACTTGTCATCTGATTTTGAATGATTTCCTTAGAAATCCAAGCTCCATTTTTCTTCGATATGGCGGAAGTAAGTCTTGGTATGCTTATAGACATTGTGGACGAGGAGTGGATGAGAGACACTCTGCCTGATGATGGTAAAGTAACCATTTTGCCTTCCCACATTACGCCTCAAGATCGTTGTATTTCCCAATGTCCCATTTCATCACAGATCATTGTTGGTGTTTATCGTCGCAGATCTCCCATTGCCTCCAGTGCTTGCTGTTAGGACTGATGATACCGAAGAAACCAGTATGTCCTTTTACTTTTTTTTTTTTATTATGTAGCTCTAATAACTGATAGCTTAAAAATTTTGCCATGGTGATGCTTATGTGGTCCAAGATCGTAAGCACGCTTATTGAAATCTCTGAGTGTCATAACTCATAAGGAAGCAGCAATGGAGATAAATCTGTCATTGGTTTTTTTTTGTTTTTTGTATGTTATAGAGAGTGTGAAGCTACATAGGGCTTTCTCTTTATCAGAAACCTATAATAATCTGTATAGCTGCTTGACTAATAGTCCCTCACATGCCGATTGTTTCAGATCAGGAAACTCAGCAAGCAGATGGAGAAGCTTGGCATGATCTTGCTCTGGATACACAGTAAAAAGCCTCTAATTACAGTGGAGAAGTTTTATATAAACTCTTGCGTCACTTCTTGTGTATGATCAAAAACAGAACTTGTAGACTTTGTATTGTACGAAGACATCATTGCTTCACTTCTATTTCTAAAACTCTTTTTGTTGCTGGAATAAATTTTGATGGTTGAATCTGACGTCAGAAATGTGACCTATTGCTGACGTGTTTTGTGATAATTGGTCCACGTGTTTGGTAATCCGTTCATATTTAAACTTCTCAAATCAACAAACAATGCTTAACCATTCAGGCGAGGAATATGCTGAGCTTATCCCTGAGTAATCATCATGTTCCTCCTCCATTAACGCTCTTGCGCCATGAACGAGGAATCTTCAAGCTCAGAGGCCGACCTTCTCTTCTGTTTCACCGAAAGCTCCTTCTGTTTTCGAATTCTTCCTCTTCGTCTTCTTCACCTGGAGTTGTTGCTATTTCGGCCACTTCGTCTCCACTCGCAGTTCCGGGATTAGAAAACGAGGACCAATCCGATGACGAATTACGCCGTCTGTTGGCGCTGGTACCGGAGGAGATACGACGGACACTGGAGGAGCACCCTGAAATTAGTGAACTCATAGAGGTTGTGTTGGATTTAGGTCGTAAGCCTCTGGCGCGGTTCCCTTCTGGAGATTTCGTTATCTCCGAAGACGCTGTTAGGGTTAAGGATCTTCAATTCGCCGTCTCTCAGNGTGGGGTTTTTTTTTTTTTTTTTTTTTTGTTCTTCTCAGCTGAAATGTTCGTTGACGAAACATCTATAGCAGCTGCTTAGTGTAAAATGACCATGAAACTTCTCAGGTTGGAGAGTTTACTAATGATAATCGAGCTGGAATCAGCCGGACTTTGCACCGGATTAGTGCCATAAGGAATCGGAAAGGAGAAATTATCGGCTTAACTTGCCGCGTTGGTCGATCTGTGAGAGGAAGCGCCGATTTGCTGCGTGATCTTGTCCAAGATGGGAACTCTTTGCTGCTTATTGGTCCACCAGGAGTGGGGAAAACTACGATGATTAGGTTTGTGTTAGCTTCTTGTACAGAGATCAAGCCTGTTCCTTTAGACCATGGATTTGATAATGTAGTCATCATTGCTAATCCAGGGATATAGCACGAATGCTAGGAAATGACTATGAGAAGAGAGTAATGATTGTTGATACTTCCAATGAGATTGGTGGCGATGGTGATATACCTCATCCAGGGATTGGCAATGCTAGACGGATGCAAGTCCCTAACTCTGACATACAACACAAGGTTTGGTAGATAGCTTGAACTTTGTTTATCTAAGTGAGCACAAGAGCGTTTGTTTATATGTATTTCAATTTTGCTTTACCTTTCAGGTACTGATAGAAGCAGTAGAAAACCACATGCCGCAAGTGATTGTGATTGATGAGATTGGAACTAAGCTTGAAGCGATAGCTGCAAGCACAATAGCAGAGCGTGGAATCCAGTTAGTTGCCACGGCTCATGGAGCGACCATAGAGAATCTGATTAAGAACCCTTCATTAGACCTCCTCGTTGGAGGTGTACAGGTTAGCCATGATTTGTTTGCTCACCATTCAAACCGAGATTGAATTCAAAGTTATAGTTTTGAGACTCATTTTTATAAGAAACTCTTACCAATGTTCATTGTTCATTGTCGCATAAGAAGATTTGAATTGAGTGATAGCATGTCATAGTAGCTCAAAATGGTCGATAATTGTGGATCAGTTCTTTTACTGTTGAGTAGTGTTGTGCAGCATTGTATATATGTATTCTCTAATAGGTTATTAGTTCAGACATATTAATTGACATCTTTGGCAGAGTGTGACTCTTGGAGATGAGGAAGCAACCAGAAGACGTGGGCCCAAGACTGTCCTTGAAAGAAAAGGTCCTTCAACATTTAGCTGTGGTGCAGAAATAGTTTCAAAGACTGAAGTTCGTGTTCATCCTAGTCTTGAAGCAACTGTTGATGCTATCCTCGCAGGTGGACTCTTGTCTTGTGAAGTTGAAACTGTCGATAGAAGCAAAGAACATGTTATTTTGATACAACAACAAATTTTTAGATTCAGGTTAATTAATCTTCTCTTTTGGCTCATCTGCTGGTTCAAAGGTCGCTTACCAAACGTTGAAATCCGAAAAATAAACTCTCATGGAGTGGAAGTGATCGTGGAGAAGAAGGAACCTTCCATTGACGTGACGACTTTGGATAAGAAACACGAAGAGGAAACATTAGATGTTTCGAAGCTCACAAAGGAGGAAACTATCTCTGAAGTCCTTCCAACTAAGGAGATCACTGAAACAGAATCTTCAGAGAAGGAGACACCGGTGTATCTATATGTCTATGGGGTAACATTAGAATGAATTCTGCAAATTCTCAAAATTTAATGTTACAGATGGTCATATACTACTAATACACAGATTCTTCAATTTCTCCCACTCAGATTGCAGAAGCAACTGTCCTTCAGGCAATCAAACAACTAGAGATGGAAATTGCAGTAGAGTTAACCGACAACATTAGCGAAGCGGAAGCTTTACTTGCATTGCAATCCAAGATCAGGAAAAATCCTCGGATTAAATCATTAGCCACATCTCACGGTATACCTGTTTATGTAACAAAGGTAAAAAGAAAAAGAAAACTAAGAATCTCTTTGTTCTTCAAGTTTTCAACATTCCCATCTTTTTAACCAAAAAAACCCTCCTTCTTGCAGACTAGCTCAGGTATTCAAGTGGCCAAAGCGATGCAGGCATTACTAACCGATTACGAAGACGGACTCGGAGAGTTTGGATCAAAAGATCGTCCAAAACCATATGAAAAAATGGACGCTTTAGAGGTAACCTAACGGAGCTACTCAAAACTCTCTCTGATAGTCTCACCACAATTCCGTTTACCATTGCTTCAAACCGATTCGTTTATGTGCAGTAAGCAAGATTAGCGATAGAGCGGATAGTAATACCGAAAAAGGAACCAGTCGATCTACTACCGAGGCCAACAAAGATTGTGTCTTTTCAAGGAAATCTTGTCAAGAAGTATAATTTACGATCAGAAAGACAATGGAGAGGTACAGAGGTGTATCTACGGATCCTCCCTTATGGTTCGGACGAAGACAGAGACGGCGATGAAGACGAAGAGGAAGAGGAGCTTGAAGAAGAGAACGGAGGAGGAGAGCTTGACGAGTTTAATTGTGCCGCCGGCGAATTAAATGGTTCACCTTATGGCATCGAGAGGTTACCTCTATTGCCTGACTAGTTTTATATGTCATAACATTGTTATAGATACACTTCTGTGAATGAAAAAAATTACATTTTTGAAGAATTGTATTATAGTTATACTATAGTGAATGAGCTGATGCTCAGAGTAATTTCGAAATGTTAGTAGATTAGTATCGAGCTCTATTTCGAAATGTTACCAAATCTTTATTACAGGAACAACTAAATTCTCAATGAGAATAAGCCTTATAATTCTCAAAGAAGATAACATGTCACAAAACTGGACAGATTTTAGAAAAGAGTTTTGTTATCAAAGCAGCAAAGCTTATAACAACAACCCTTCTGCAACTGATATACAAACACTGTAAGAATTTCTACAGGAAAATGTATTAATCGATCTAAAGTGGTAGTAGCTAAGATGGCTGAATTCTATCATTGACAAAATGATACTTCACTCTTAGAAAATAAAATAAAAGCATCCTCTTAAAAAAAAATGGTTGACTAGCTTCATTGGATATATATAAAACAATTCTTTTTCAAAAGGAAAATTAAAAAGTGGTAATAAAGTAATTATGACTTGTGAGTGACTCTATACATATCTAACCGTCATCACAAATTTCTTTAGTTTATCTTCAATTCAGCGATCGTGATCCATTTTCTATCCCTTGTTGTTATTCAACTCAAAATATAATTGATATATAAGCATATACACTAGACAAGAAGAAATATATTATTAATTTTTATTTGGAGCTTGAATGGAAGAAAAAAGTTGGATAGAATAAGTTATGTAAGGAAGTGCCGACAAGAGGTGTGAGGACCACGGTGGGAAGTAGTTAGCTAAACCTTAATAACCTTTGATCGTGACCCACTATACCTAGCTAAAAGTGTGAATGATTGTAAAATAAGCGAAATAAAAGTGGAATTCATACAATTCTGAAGTTTCACCATTTACATAAAAAAGAGGAAAGATTTTCCACCCTCTTTCAAGGGCCAAAATGTTAAAGAATTCTCTATATATATTCCACTACCACTAGTTCATATAATGCTTACCATTTAGACCCCAATCTTACAATATTCCATCCAATCATTAGACTGCCAGTCTGCCATCAATCTTTTCATCATGCTTTTGCATTACAATTTGAGAAATGAGTCTATAGTTACAAGAGGATCTTGAGTATCTATATAAATCGTATCTCAACTATACAATCTAAGATTCTCGCATATTCAATCTAACATATTTTTACTTTCTAAATCCTACATGATCTCGAAAATTAGGTATTTCTGTCAATACTGCTCTCTTTAATTTATAAACGGGCTGAAGTTAGTGTTTTATTCACTTTTTCTTCTAGCTTCGAATTGGTTCTTCACTTGCCCTATAAACTAAAGTGCGAGACTTGTGTCCACAAAATCCAAAATCGTTTCCGCTACTAATTTGTTTCTTTATTATAAAAGACTCTTCAACTTTTTTATCAACCAAAATTATATAGAGTGATTAGCTTTGTCCTACTCTCATCAAATTTAAAGAACAATCGAGAAAGAAGCATTGGTGATTTGGACCTCACTCGTGAATGTTCTCTTTAAGTTCTTTTATAATCTATATTCACTACATGCACATATAGAGAGATTCATTGTTGCTTTTGCTTCTTATTAATAACACTACTTGTTTTGTTATTTTATTACATCTGTTATTTTCAGTCAATAGAATCAAATGTTCAACCATAAGACGTTTACTCAGATCCTTTACTTCCGATTTACGTTAGTTTACTCAAATGGTCAACTAAGCAACAAGCCAACTAAACAAAAAGGCGGCAAAAGTCGGCCACCTGGCTGACTCCTTGCAACGACAATTTTTGAAAGTTGAGCCCATTCACATTTGTCTCCCATATTTTCCTTTTTATATTATGAACTAGTTTAGTTGGTTAATCCACCCTAACACATGTCATCTACTCATTTTCACGTTTTCTTAAAATTTTACTTATACGTATGCTATAAATAATTTTACAATCTGATAATAAAATCATTCGCATTATTCAAAAAGTATTCATACATTTTATCCCCCAAAAAACTAGGCATGTGCATTTCGGGACGGGAATCTCATTCCCACCTTTACCCGTTTAAAATTTCCCGAACTTTTCGGGAATGAGAATTTGCAATTTTCCGTTTGGGAACATATATTTTATTCAAACGGGTAAGGGAAGGGTTCAGAAAGGGTACGGGATTTCCCGATTTTTCCGTTTAAAAGATAAAAAATTGAAAATTATATATTTTTTTTCTTAAATATCCCATATTTTTCCATATTTTTCTTAATTTTCCTGTAATTTTCCGTATTTTCCTATATTTTCCCGAATTTTCCCGTAATTTTCCTAGATATCTTCAATTTTCTCGATTTATTAAGATTTTGGGTATTGAATTTTTATTTCTAATTTTCCCGTTCTCTTCCCATTCCTGCTATTTTCCGTCCCGTTATAATAAGAGAATTTTTCGGGAAGCATATTTGGATTCCCAAATTTCCTATTCCCGTCTCATTTCCGTCAATTCCCGTCCCAAAACCCGAAATGCACAGGGCTACAAAAAAACTATTCATGCATTGTATAATTTTTACTTATCAAACTCATGTGATATCATATATATACACTATCAGTAGCTTACTTTAGTATATATTATATCATTATATGTTGACAGAGAGAATATAGAGCACTTTGCAGAGTTGGAAACTCGTCAATGATAAATTGGCTTTTACGACCGCCTTATGGCCCTTATCTATTATATAATATTATAGCGAAAAATTATCATTTCGGGGAGATTCATGATCCCAATGCCATTCTCTATATAAATGTCTCAAGCGTGTGATGAAAACATACACACATACATAAACACACCATACATATAGTATTATTACCAATTTTACACAAGCAAACACCTTTGTGTATTGAATCATTAGCATAACACATGGCTAAGTTGAAATTCTGGCTGTGTTTGTTCTTGATTTGCGTTTCTTTATCGCGTTTATCAGCGTCTCGTCCGCTGCAGCTGCGATTTCCAAACACAGACGGAAGTAAACGAGGGCGTATGATGAGAGAAGCAGAGGAAGTGTTGAAAGCTAATATGAAGAAGCTAATGGAGAGAGGTTTTAATGAGTCCATGCGACTTAGTCCTGGAGGTCCAGATCCTCGTCATCACTGAATACTACTATCGTAGATTTTGAGGGATGTAATTTTTTTCTTTTCTTTTCTTGATCGAGTAACCGGTTTAGAAGAAACATATTGATCCGTTTTGTATTTAGCCTTGTTTTTCCGTTTGGTGTAACCAAAATAATTTTATGTATTACAGATTTATGAGTTGTGCATGCTTTACGTACCTTATACATTCTAATATATCTAGTAGAGAGGACGTAAAGAAAGAATATGAAAAGGGATACTTTAATTAGTTTAATTTATCCTGTTTTATTCTCTAATGGCTCGTGTAGATATACGATTTAAAATCATGTTTGAAAAGTTAAAGTTTATGATATATATGGACTCTTTCTTCTCATCGTCCACCATTAAAAGTTTAATACACACACATATATTGAAAGGGAGAGATAGTGACTGAAGTAAAAAAATAGGGGAAAACAGAGATATGGTTTTAAGGAAATTAGACTTTTTAAAAGCTCAACGTCTCTAATTTTCTTCTCCTTCAGATCTTCAGTTTTATATATTTTCTTTCAGTGACCAAAACCTTAAAATGCTCTCTACAAAACCCATGTTTCAAATTATTAATTTCTTTCTTCTTATTACGATCGAAAGAGAAACAAAAATAAATGTGAATTATTTTTTTGTATATCGATTAAAAAAATGAGTAATTAAGTGTGTGCACGTTATATACAATGTGGACATAGCTCAACCGCCTCTAACAAGTATTAAACCGGGTATATAAACCAATACGTTTATTTTAGCTACAAGATCAACCAAAAATAATTTACAAAAGGCCTTTTAACAAAAAAAAAAAAGAAAAATAATTAACAAAAAAACAAAGATCCACCAAAATTTACTAGTGAGTGTAAACAAAAAAAACTTACAAGTGAGTGTATGTGTCTGTAAATGACGAGTGTGAAACTCTGTACTGCAAGAGATCAAGTAACTTGTCACAAAAGAAACGATTCAGAGTAACTTACAAAAACTACCATCTATAGGAAGTGGGTACTTACAAGTTACAATACCTCTCATTCTTCATACACATAAAAAATCTCTCATAAGCCGAAGCCATTTGAGTCGCTGTAAACATCGAAAGAGCATATTCCTTACAAGCTTTTCCCTTCATCTCCAAAACCCTAGACCCATCTCTTACAACAGAATCCAAAGTCTCAACAAGAGATCTCACGTTTGGAGAAAACGTTTACCCAAAACGCTCATCCACAACCACCGTCCCAACAATGCTAGGATAATTCGGCGCCACCACCGGTTTCCCACACTGCGTTGCCTCAACGATCGTCAAATCAAGCCCTTGCGGTCGCAACGTCGGATTCACAAACACATCTAACGCGTAGTAGAAACCAGAGATGTCTTCTGGCTCTAAAGCTCCTAAAACCCTAACGTTTTTACCTAATTCCGCGTATCTTCTCCCCCAAGGACCAGATCCAGCCACAAGTAGAAACACTTGTGGGTGCGTTTTAACGATCAAAGTAAACGCTTCGTAAAGAAGTGGATGTCCTTTGTCTCTCACCAAACGTCCAGACACCCATCACAATAACCGTCCCGTTACCATTACCAGGAACACCGTGTTTCTCCCTGAACCTAGCTCCAGATTCAGGGGAATGCACGAAGTTGGTCTGGTCAACGCCGTTGACTATAACGTGAACGTTTCTCTTAGGAAGCTGGTAGATGTTAACGAGAGCCTCACGCGCGCTGTTGCTTATGCAAATGTGTTGTCTATAGCTCGAGAAGAATCTGATCTCTTCGACGAGTCTAGGCATTATTTGTTGAAGATCTTCGGAGCTAGGAGGATCATTCAAAAGCGCTTGGAGTAGCTTGGAATGCATGATCTCGTACCAGATTCCGTGCAGAGAAACACCTTTAGGCACCAGCTTGATTCGCCAATGAGGCAGAGAAACACTCTCCGTGTGAACGTAGTCGAAGGGATGGTCTACTAAACCGTTGATTCTGTGGAAGATCTCGAACGCTTTAGTTTGGTTAAGTACGCCGTTTTGGTTTGGAGAAAAGTAGATGTGTAGATGTCCTTTGTTGTAATAATCTTCTCTGTTGTTACTTTTGTCGGAAGAAACCGTGAAGACGTGAACCTCGTGACCTCTTGAGGCGAGAGAAGTGTAGAGAATGTATGCGTGACGCTCCATTCCTCCGGGGATCGAACCAACGGGCCATGATTTGCAGAAGACGGCGAGTTTTAGCTTCTCGGAGATTGGTCCCAGAGAGAGTTTGTTCCAAGGGAATGTCAGGTCTCGAAGATCTCCGACGAACGGGGAATTCTCCGGCGAATATGTCACCGGAGAGTAATCGAACTGGGAGAAGAGGAAGAAGACGTAGTAAGAAGAACAGAAGATGAGTGCTAAGATAATGATTGCTGTGAATCTGAGTGGAAGTGAAGTGGAAGAAAAGAGATAAGAAGAAACTGTTCTTGAATACCATTTCTCTTTGTTTTGGTTTATTTGATTTTAGTGAATTTGATTTCATATTCATCTTTGCTTAAATTTCGGATCTTACTCGAATTTATATTTCAAAGTTTCATTTCTCAATGAAACTGCACATGGCTTACTTGCTAAATATGCTTCAACATTCAATTAAGTCAAATCTCTCTGAATCAACTGGAAATTGTGACTAAACCGGGACATAAATCTGGATGTTGTTTCTCGGTTTGTTCCGGTTTGGTATTTTGTGCAGACACGTAGGCGTTAATTCCCCAGTCACACTTTACACATGTGTTATTCCCCTAATTTCTCGGGTTCTACAGGCGCGTGAGCTGAAGCGCGTGTACCCGACTCGCAATTGCTTCCCTAGGGTTTCGTCGTTGCAATCCCAGTAAATGTTCATGAACCAGATCCTAATCCCTTTCTGTCAATCTCACCGATCTTCGATTTCTCGTTTGAATCCCTAGTATTGACGCTGTGCGTAAAGACCCTAAAGAAACCCTAAATTTCTGTCGAGAGAAATTGTCAACGAGGCAATGGCGTCTGGTCCTGTACCCGGTGGTGGAGTATCGAAGACGAAGCATAAGTGGAGCGACAGTGGCAACAAAAGCCAAAAAAGATCGAAGCCCACTTTAGCGGCGAGGCAGGAGAGGCCGATTCCGTTCGTGTCTCCGTCGAATTCGCTTGGTTCGGAGGATAATCATCAGATGGTGAAGATCAGTCTGAGCTCAATCTCAAAGCTCGAAGTTAGGAACTTGAAGCGAAAACTAATGGCTGAGCTGGAGGAAGTTAGGAGCTTGATCAATCGGCTCGAACCAAGAGCTAACGTCGCCGGAGATTTTACCCCCGTGCCGAGCAAGAAGCTGAAAACAGCTCACGGTGGTAAGAAAGGCGGCGGTGGTCACGTAGCTGCTGCTGATAAAGGTACGGTTCAGATTCTGAAGAACTGCAACAATTTGCTTACGAAATTGATGAAGCATAAGTCTGGATGGATTTTCAACTCGCCTGTTGATGCGACTAGGCTTGGTTTACATGACTACCACATTATCATCAAGAAACCTATGGATTTGGGTACTGTGAAGACTAAGCTGAGTAAGAGTTTGTACAAGTCACCTTTGGGTTTTGCTGAGGACGTGAGGCTTACTTTTAACAATGCAATGCTGTATAATCCTAAGGGGCATGATGTGCATCATGTAGCTGAGCTTTTGTTGAAAATGTTTGAAGAGAAATGGGCGCCGCTTGAAACACAGTATGAGGTTCTCAATAGGAGGCAACAGCAACCAACCCGTGATATCGAGCTCCATGCTCCTGTTCCAACAAACACTCCTTATGTAGAGCCATTACCATTACCTGCTCCTACGCCTTCCCCGTCTCCTCCTCGTCTTCCTCCTCCTAGAGTAGTTGAGAATAGGACTTTGGAGAGAGCAGAATCTATGACAAACCCAGTGGAAACTGCGGTTCTGACTGTTTCCCCTGAGAAGCCTGAAGAAGAAGAGGCATCTGGAAGTAGGGACTTGACGTTTGAGGAGAAGCGGAAACTTAGTGAGGACCTTCAGGATTTACCTTTCGACAAGCTAGAGGCAGTTGTTCAGATTATAAAGAAGAGGAATCCGGAACTCGCTCAACAAGATGATGAGATTGAGTTGGATATTGAAAGTCTTGATCTTGAAACGCTTTGGGAGCTCTTCAGATTCGTGACCGAACATAAGGAGAGCTCGGGCAAGCAAAAGGAAGAACAGCGATTGGGCTCAGAAAGAGATGCTGAATCTTTTCACAATAGCGTCCAAGAACCGGTGAGAGCAGATAACTAATTGTTATTCACTTCTCTTGCTCTTCCTATATTAACTGGTATCTAAGCTTTAATGACATACTGTTTCTTCTTTCGTGTTCACAGAACAATCTAGAAACTGGTCGTGAATCACCAAAAGTTGCAGAAATAGGTGAGATTTTAGCTCATAAGATTGTATTAAATTCTGGATTATATTAGCTCTTGTTTAAATTTGTTTTTGACATTGTAGGTCATGTAGCATCTCCTGTTCGACAAGAAGAAAATGCTGGTGGATCAAGCAGTTCTAACAGTTCTAGTAGTGGCTCAGGCTCGTGTTCTAGTGGTAAATGTTGAAATTTGTTTTACCCTTCTTCCCCCTATCAGCATCACATTTCCAAACTTTTTACTCAAATTCCTCTTTGGTTATTATGCAGATTCTGACAGTGACAGCTCAGGGCATGGATCTGATACTGGTAATTAACCAAGATTGTGAAAGTACTTAGCATAGGTGGGAGCCATCGTGTTGTCGATTCCAAACTTTGTGGCATCTCTTTCAGTAGGAAACCTAGATGGCCTTTTTTTTCCAACTTTCCCTCAATTGGATTGTTTTTTTTTTTTTTTTTTTTTTTTTTGTATTAGGGTTCTTGTGAACTGTACAGAAAAGTGAACTCAAGTGTTTTGTTTAAGCCGTGCATCATTTGAACAGGCCTCTTCTGTACTTCTTAATTGTTTTGTGGTCTTATGTTCATAATTGCTATCCTATTAGCCATAACTGAATTTTCTGCAGTGAGCATTGTCTTTGAAACCTAAGCCATGAACTAACAAAATAAGATATGCTACCTAATATAGAAAGTTCACCAACCGGTGGTTACATAGAACAAAATTATATTTTGATGCTTGTATGTGAAGGTATTCGGTTTTTTTTCTATGCTAACATAGATTCATGAGCTCAACAGTAAGAAGAAGAAAGGAGTTCTAAATGAGCTAATATCTCCCGTTGAATCTGTTTGAAATGTCGATACAAACTTATGCAGATTCGCGGATTATTCAATCCATCTTCCAAGTTTTCTTTGTTAGTCTTCTGCTTTTAGGATCCGTGAGACTGATCCTTGATGAACTCAAGAGCAACCAGAGCCGGATATCCAAGCTCAACGGCTTCAAACAGAAACAGGCAGTGTTTGTTACCAAGGAAGATCAGCTTGATGAGAGCTGCAATGTCTTTGAAGGACAATGGGTTTGGGACAACGTCTCTTACCCTCTTTACAAAGAGGAGAGCTGTCCTTATTTGGTAAAACAAACAACATGTCAACGAAACGGACGGCCTGATTCTCATTACCAGAACTGGAGATGGCAGCCAAACTCATGCGAGTTGCCAAGGTAAGAAAGAAAACGGATGTATGCTCTCAGATCCAAACTTGAGCAGTGTTTTAAACAATCTCTGGGATGTTTCAGGTTTGATGCTCTGAAACTGTTGGATGCATTGAGAGACAAAAGAGTGATGTTCATAGGAGACTCGGTGCAGAGAAGCACGTTCGAGTCAATGGTCTGTATGGTGCAATCAGTAATACCTGACAACAAGAAGTCCTTTCACAGGGTTCCTCCTATGAAGATCTTCAAAGCTGAGGTACATAAAACACACATCTTCCGAGTAAAAGAGTTAAAACTTGTTTCTTATATTAATTTTGTATGCAATTTGATCAGGAATACAATGTGTCAATCGAGTATTACTGGGCGCCTTTCATCGTGGAATCGATTTCAGATCATGCAACTAATCATACGGTACACAAAAGGTTGGTCAACCTCGACGCCATTGAAAAACATAGCAAGAGCTGGGAAGGTGTTGATGTTCTAGTCTTTGAGAGCTATGTATGGTGGATGCATCAACCTAAGATCAATGCAACGTAAGCTATATAGCGTCATAAGCATAATCAAAATTGCTTGCGCAGAAAACTTATATGTATACATATGCATATGCAGGTATGGAGATACTAGTGAAGTGCAAGAGTATAATGTGACAACTGCTTATAGGATGGCGTTAGAAACATGGGCCAAGTGGTTAGTGAAGAAGATCAATCCAGTGAAGCAAAGAGTTTTCTTCTCGAGTATGTCTCCAACGCATCTATGGTATGTCACTTCAGAACACAAAACATAGTATAGATAGTTTTTAGAGCAAAGTTATAATCAGTTTGGTGTGTTATATTCGCAGGAGCTGGGAATGGAATCCAGGGAGTGATGGAACATGCTATGATGAGTTATATCCAATAGAGAAACAATCATATTGGGGCACAGGGTCAAACCAAGAAATCATGAAGATGGTTGGTGATGTTCTAAGCAGAGTTGGAGAAAATGTCACGTTCCTGAACATTACACAACTCTCTGAATATAGGAAAGATGGACACACGACTGTGTATGGAGAACGGAGAGGGAAGCTCTTGACAAAGGAACAGAGAGCGGATCCGAAAAACTATGGCGATTGCATCCATTGGTGTTTGCCAGGAGTTCCTGATACATGGAATGAGATTCTTTATGCATATTTGCTAAGCGGTCATCGGAATTCTTTCTGATACCTTATTGCGGGGAGTGTCAAGCTCAAGAAGATGAAGTTTTTGGTAAAGCAAGCAAAGACAGGATTGTAATTTTGGTTATTCTTTTTGTCAAAAAAAAGCTTGTGCATCTCAGAGCAGATTAGCTCGTTTATATTTTAATAAAGCTACAAGAGTCTCACTCGAGAAAAAATCAGAGATCGGATTTGATCTTGTACAAAACGATGTGAGCATAGCTCTCACAATAGCTCCCACTGCGAATCTTCTGCTTCATGTACCTGTGAGATTTTGGAGTCCATGGCTTTCTCTTGTTTAGAATCTACCCCAGTGGCCAGATCAGAACCCATATCCGCGTCTCCGAACCAAATCGGAAGGTGTTCATACTCCTTCTCCCTTCTTCTTTTGGAAGTTAACGCATCCAAGATCTTTCTCTGATGATTACAGAGAAGGTAAAAAATTAGCCAAATTTAGAGTCTAATATAGACTAGGATTCACTATCAAGAAACAAGATTCAGGGTTTATAACAGAGAGACATGTCTAAGAGAAAAGGGAGAAAGCAAGAAACCTTGAATGATCTGAGTTTCTTGGTCCTAACACGCACTGCGTAGAGTGCATTGTCGTCAACATGAGAGGGGTCTTCTTGAAATGCCATGCCGGACAATGCTTTGGTAGCCAATGAGGCATCTTCAGATTTGTCATTACACACATCATCCAGGTTAACTGCAGGAGAAAAATGTTGCAAATGTTAGAAACAACAAAAAGAACATTCCCTCAACCAGAGATGAAAAGAAGTAAAACAGCTAGAGAAAGGAGTAAGTGAAGAAGCACCAACCCTCATTAAAAGATCTCATACTTGCTACATTATCTTGAACAGGTATCTCTGGAATCTTTGTGGCTATTGGATTCAGATTTGAAACATCCGTAGACATCTCAAGCGTGTCACCATTACATTCTTCTTCAACGACCCCCATCTTTTCCACAGAAGTTTGAGGAAAAACCAAACGGTCTCCAGCAGAAGAAGATATCCGAGAGACTAAAGTTTTAATGAACTGAGACTCAACATCGGTAAGCATTGGTTCTTCATCAACGCCAAGAGTAGTGATAGATGACAGGTTACTATCCCAGTCATCTCCATCAGCAAACGAGAAAGGATATAAATTCTCATTCTCCTTCAAACCATCCTCTTCTTCAAATTGTTCCTCAAACTTCTGATGAGACGGTGGATCATCAGGACTTTCACAACTCGGCGAAGCAACACCACCATCATGTTGCTCACAAGAACGGTCCTCTGCAGATCCCTCTGGTTCACTTCTTACAGATTCCCATCCCGAAGGATCATCATCTGAGTTCAAACAAAGCGTGCTCTGTGTCCCAAACATATAAGAAAGAAACCATCACTCTCATTCTCTCTACTCTCTCTCATATGATAATCAAACAATGGAAAGGAAGCTGAGAGACAAGTGTACCTGAGAAGTGAAAGTGTCCACCTCCACAAGTATTTTTTCCAGCTTGTTGTAGATTTTACCAAACCATGCTTTTCCTTTTGACGACTGATCTGTCCCCATGCTTCTTCACACTACCAAAAATTATGCAGAAAACAGCAGATAAAAAATACAAAACTTTGGTTAAGCAAAACACCATCGAATATTAGGAAAGTAGACAACATTCGTAGTATTCCAAAACAGTAGAGGTCCTAACTTAGAAACAGCTCAAAACCCCTGAGAATTTTGTCATCATCGCTCAGTCTAAATTCTATCCAAACTTCAGCTATTTTATCCGAAAAGATGAATAATTTCGAATTGGTGACCAAAGCACGATGATCGCTGAATAAGGGAAAACTCAGAGACGCATCCAATTACATAAAAATCGAGACTTTGAGATGAAAAACGCAGAAGGAGATAAAAAAACCCCGAAATTTAGAGAGATAAGAATTACCTGAGAAAGCAAGGAGGAGACTAAAACATAACGTAGGATAGAGAAACAAACGAGAAAAAACCTGAAACAGAATCATCGCACAACTATAAATCATAGCTTTAATTCAGATTTTTAAGGGTGGGTTTAAGATTATTATTATTTATTTTATGTTTATTTTATTTATTATCTAAAGTGAATATCTATTAGGATCATGAATGGGTCATGGGCTTTACTTATATCTACATGTCACGTGGTGCTTACTCTTCTGTTGAGTGTTTTTAATGGGCTTTCAATCTAAAGCCCAATTTAACTTGAGTGCTCAAATTAAAGTGGGTCTCATCATCATGAATCATGATGCCACAAGAAACCAAAACACTATTATGTGAACGCATACGTATGTCACATACGATATGTGTATAATAATGCCTTCTAAAGGAACAATCCAAAACTTAGAAGTCGTGGATCAGGCCATGTGGAAGGGATGACCAAAGAGAGGCGTGGATTTGGCGATTAATCTACATTGGGAAATGTGAGTTTGGATTATCTTATGATCTATTATCCCCCCACTCCATCGTCCCGCTCCAATTTTTTTATTTTATTTTAGTTAAATTCCGTTCCCATTTTGTGATGTGTATATATAAATGCAACTCTCTCGATATACACATATTGTATATGTATATCCGACTATTCACACATTATTGTAAGAGAGATTCGTAAATGGCGACTTCCACCTTCTCGTCTCGTGGTGCACAAACCATGAACACCACGTTCGTCAAGTAAGTCTACTTAAATTATATGCCATATTGATAATGAAAATGTCGTAAAATTGATGGTTATTTATGCTATGTATGTTATTTAAACATGCAACTATATATATACATATTATAGGCCGATGCTTAGGAAATCGATCCACAAGAAAAGTGCGTCGCATGACATAATGAGAGAGACGGCGAAGACGGATGGCGCCGGCGTTGGGGAGGAGATGAAGACGATGAGAGGATTCTCGGTAGCCGGAGAGACGTCGTCGTCGTCGGGGAGTAGTTGGGTTCCACATGAAGGAACGGGAATATACTATCCAAAGGGGCAAGAGAAAGTGATGCAAGATGTGCCTCCTCCTCCAGCTGGCAGCCACGTGGACGATCTCGTTAATTGGTTCTCTTGATCACTCTCTTCTTGTCTTAATCTCGATCTCGTCGCAAAAGAAACCTCTACTGTTGTCTCTGTGTCTGTCTAATTCTTGTTGTGAGGGGGAAACTTTAATTCCCTGTTTTACCAAAAAAAATACTTTAATTCCCTGTGCCGTATGATACATATATGTTGTGTGTAATTAAGTTGATATGTATGGTCATATAATCAGTGATGATGAATGATGATGATGGCATATAAAGTAAATGAGTTAAGTACCTATGCATGTTGCAGAAACCGCTGATTTATGCATGTTGTTTCATTAATTTTTTTTTTTGCTAATGACGCTTTGTTCAAGCCTTATCCAAATGAAATTAATTTCAGTATCATTATTAACTGGAACTGCAAGTAGTAACGATTGAACGTGGGACCAAAACAAGTCTTCGTCTTCAAGAACCACAGAATCAGCTACTATCAGACAAGTAACAAGAACGGTTCTTTTATTTTTCTTTTAAATGACACTGTTTGAAAATGGACATCCTTTGAACAAATGGCTCCTCTTCTTTAGAATCCTATCTTGGGGAAAAANAAAAAAATAAATTTTAAAAAAAAAAAAAAAAAAAAATCAAAGTTTGAAAAAATCCGATTTTTATAAAAAAGGCAGAAGCTTTAATTGTGTTGTGATTTGGCCATTTGGATAATGGCGATTGCAAACATATCCTTGCGTTTCAAATTTCCACCACTACAGTCATCTTCATCATCCACATTCAACAACACTTCAATCTCCCTTAGAAAACCGTCTACGATCGTTTGCTCCAAGCCTTCATCGGCGGGAGATGAAGTCAGCAACGGAGCTAATGACGGTGGAGTCAGTGCCGCTAAGCCGCGGAAGTTATCGGAGCAGTCGTCATGGGAAGTAAAAGATTCCGAAGGGAAAGATTATCTCTATAGACTTGGCGCAGAGTCGGATAACGTCAACATAGCCGTCGGAGCACGAGCTGGCATGATCGATGACGTGTTCATCGGAGATTTCCTTGGAAAAGATTGTTAAGTCTCTTTCCTTCTTTGTGGAAAAAAAATCCCATTTTTGATGTTGGCACTGCCTCTGAAATGGAGTTAACAGAAGCTGTTAATATGTTAATCTTGCAGCTGATATTGTCTTTGATTACCGTCAGAAGGCAACGAGGTCCTTTGAACATCTCCAAGGAGATTATTACATTGCGCCAACATTCATGGTAACTATTATATGTCTGCATCAATGTTGCCACTAAGCTAATATCTTAATTCGTCTTTCTTCTTTTTGACAGGATAAAGTTGGTAAGGATTATAGAGATAAAAAGGAATGCATTGATCACTGCAAGTTGGGATGAGAGGGTTCATATATGACATATGATCTTTGTTGGATTCGTTGAATTTTGCTGCAATACTACTTTCTTGTTTTCAGTTTATACCTTAACAACATGTATTGCTTTGTGCAGCGGTCCACATTGTGAAGAACTACTTAGCTAGCTCTCTAAATATGAAAATCCCATTGATCTTAGGTAATGATTGCGCCTCCTGCTTCTCTGTTTTAGATTTAGTGATTGAAAATCTACCAGCAACCATCTCTTGAACATTGTGTTTTTTTTGCTCGGCTGCATAGGTATATGGGGAGGTAAAGGACAAGGCAAAACGTTTCAGACCGAACTTATATTCAAGACAATGGGAGTTGAACCTGTTATTATGTCTGCAGGAGAGTTAGAATCCGATAGAGCTGGTGATTTTCTCCTAAATTGGTATAGAGTTGCTTTCAGTGACCATTGTGCCATCGAAGTTCTGATCTTTCCAGTGTTACCTTAACAGGGGAACCAGGAAAACTCATCCGTGACCGCTATCGAACAGCTTCACAAGTCATTCAGAATCAAGTTAGAAGCTTTTCTTATCATTATTCCCAGTCTTGTTACACCTATTTATCTATGCAAGCTTGGCATGAACTTTGATGATGATGACATGTAATGCAGGGGAAAATGAGTGTTCTCATGATCAATGATATTGATGCTGGCCTTGGTAGATTTGGTAAAAAAAAGTCTACATTGAGCTACGTTGTGACTCATCTGCTTTTGTTCCGGAGAGATGATGATCTTAACCGATTTTAATTGCTCTCTGTTTAGGGGAAACACAAATGACGGTGAACAACCAGATAGTCGTCGGTACTTTGATGAATCTTGCGGATAATCCGACAAGAGTAAGTGTGGGACAAGACTGGAGAGAAGCTGACGTTGTAAACAGAGTTCCTCTCATTGTCACTGGGAACGATTTCTCAAGGCTCTATGCTCCATTGATCCGTGAAGGAAGAATGGAGAAGTTCTACTGGTAATATAACATACACAGATTGCATTTCATTTTCCTGCAACTTTGTGATCTTTCCTTAAGTGTTTGGTGTATATAAACAGGCAGCCAACTCGTGAAGATATAGTAAACATTGTAAGCAGAATGTACGAGAAAGATGGGATCTCACGGAAAGAAGTTGCAAGCATTGTTGATAAGTTTCCAAATCAAGGTAATATATTTACTATCTCAATGAGGAATACAAAGTTGCAGTGTGAAGCTTCCTTACCATCTGCATTATTTATTGCAGCACTCGACTTCTATGGAGCTCTGAGGTCACGTACATATGATAGATCTATCCTCAAGGTGACTTTAAAATCAGAGCCTTGAACAAACCATCTGCTACAGATAAGATCTCTGCAATGGAAATGGCTAATATCTTTGGTTGTTACAGTGGGTAGATGATGCTGGAGGAATAGAGACTCTAGGGAAGACTCTTCTCAGACGTAAAAAGACTGAAAAGGTTCCTCAATTCATTCCTCCTGAGGTAAATGCTATAACAGGATTTACAGTGATCTCTATATTGCTCTTGCAAAATTTTCCAAGATCATATGAAGGATTTGTTTCATGATGATGATAAATGGTGTGAACAGCAAACGGTGGAAGCATTGCTGGAATCAGGATACTCACTCATTAAGGAACAACAACTCATCATGGAAACAAAGCTTTCCAAGGAGTACATGAAGAACATTGACGATTAATACCAAACAGACATGATTTTGTTCCATTCTTACATTCTCCTGATAAGGTTTGTTACAAAAAAGCTTAAAACATAATTGAACCGCCCTATAGAGTTTAATTTTTTACCAGATCTAAGAGCATGGACCCTAAAGCCGATATGGTGCCAATACAATACATTCAAATGCGTACACAGTTTTCAAAAATGGCAACCATTTTTACCTTAAGAAGAACAAAGCGCACAACAAAAGCCACCTCCTTTGTACTTTGCTAGACACATTGAGATCTTCTGTCCTGTAACAATAGGGTTGGTTTCAGACAGATTGTATCAGAATTATATATGGAAGTACAAGAAAAGTGGAAATCAAATGCTTACATTTCTGAGACTATCCAAATGAGCCACGACATTTCACAGATCCACATATGCATCTCCTCTTTCCATGTAAAAAGCTCCCATCTCTAGACTGGGATGTAGGGGAGACACCATAATCATATGTCAATTCCGCCATTGGAGGAATGTGACGGATGGCAAAGAAAGCAATGTGGACAACTGATTCACCGTTTCCTTCACAAACAACTGGCTGCCACAGAACGTTGGGGGAGCAGCTGTGGTTCATGAATCGAGCTACATTTCCAAAATTCTTGGCACTGATCAGAACTGGTGATGGGAGATTAAACTCCTCGGGGACTTCATCTGAAGGGTCCTCATCTACTAATGCAGGCTCATAATTCCACTTAAATGAATGATAAACACGTGATGTGTCGAAGACATACTCATCATCCTCTTCTTGGTCCTCTCTAACCATGCCTTTGTCTTTGACCTCACCGGCATATTCACATATGAAAGTACCAGCACGGATGGGATCCCACGAACGCAAACCCCAACCACGGTTCGCTGTTTTAAACACTTCCAGTCGCGCTTTCAGTCCCGTCTGAATCACTTTGTTTTTGCAATTGGCAAGACATGGACAGGTTGGGCCACATTCATATATCATTGGCCTCCGAGAAACAAGCATAACCCCATTAAGGTAAGGCAGATCACCCCCATTCTTTCGGATGCAAGAGCAGTTAAGATTCCCCGGAGCACATGAGCCATTACAGGAGCAACCAACTGTGGGCTGAGTTAGTTTAAACGTTTCCACGTATTTCAGAGAGAAGATGTAGGTAAAATAAGCAGGCCCCTTCTCCTCATCGACGTCATTTACAAGGGAAACAGGTTTGCTTTCAACTGCTGAAGTGAGATCAGGAAGGATAAGTCCTGTTCTTGAAGTCAAACCTTCCTTCCACTTCTGAACAGCTTTCCAGAGGCCAAAAGCAGGTGGTTGACCAGGTATCCTTACCAGTTTATATTTGAATGTGTTGCAACCAGATTTCCCTTTCTCTACCCATGACTCTGAGATTGAGTAAAGTCCATCATAAATATAGATCTTCCCTGTTTTACTAGCTGGATCCTCTTCCCCTCGAATGACTCTTACTCCATTGCCTTTCCTCAAGCTTTTCTCTAGTGCAAGATTACCCCTTTCAAGCTTCTGATCAGACGCTTGTCCGTTCTTGTCTGCATTGCCGCCTTGTCCACTGTAGATCAAAGACTCAGGATCTTGAGCATCACCGTCATAACGTCCAGCTGAAACAATGCTAGTTGCTAAAGGCTCTTCGTCTGACCCGACCTTGCTAGTTATATAGTCAATGCCTGCCATAGTCTGCATGTGAAGACCAACTAAACACATCTCTATCCGGGAAAAGAAGATATCTCCAACCTCAACTCCAGGAACAGTCCCAACTCTCTTCTTCATGTTTGTCCGCACTCCGTTGCTCATCATGGTGCCTGCTGCTTTCGCGGTCGTAGCTTTTCCATATTCTACTTGGCCGAGCCGCCTCCTAACAGCGTCATAACGCATCAACACACTACTTACTAAGTCACCATTTCCATCTTCTCGCTCAGCTACACTAATCCCACTATCATAACCTGTGCTGAATCTTTTCACCTGGATATCCAAATTAGGCTCTGTAGGCACAGTCTTCTCTTTTTTCTTCGCATTAGTAGATCCCTTAGGACGACCAACTCCTCTTTTAGTACCAGTTGAGGTACTAGGGCCATTTGATACAACAGTAGGTGTTCTATATGATCGAAGAGGAGCAACAAACGCTGGAGGAGGTGTGTCCTGGGTTTGATTGAGATCTGGAGGTTCTTGCGTTGGTTGCTGTGCTCCAAATGGAAAGAAAGGCGAATAACCAGAAGGAGTAGAGCCATAAGGTGGACATCCAACAAATGGTGGACCTTGATTACCATTTGGAAACACAGGTTTCAAACTTCGCAGCGGTTTTACATCTAGCACTATTGACTTGTCATAATGGTTAGGATTTGGAACAGTGTTGATCCCTGGAACTCCTTCCATTGCCAAATTCCTGTCAAAGCAAAACAAAAAGAAAGGAATTTAAGGACTAACATTTGGATTCAGAGCATCAAACCAAGCTTCGATTAACATGAAAGATATGAGTTTTCTCCCACAAACCTATTTCAAAGTTCTCAATAAGATAAATATCACAGCATTCACTGCATAGCCCTCTGAGACAAACCTTGCTATGACATTGTGGGTTATTCTTTGAGATATTACAAGTAGAAAGAAAGTTATAAGGAAGCATTTATTGCAAAGGCAGTGGTTTCAATTCAAGAGCTTCATACAAAACAATCTATCAACGAGCAGGCTTAGCTTCAAGAAAAAAACTTTAACAGTCGATACCCAAATGCAAACTTTGCCTACCCAAAATGCAAACTTTGCAGCCCAAAATGCAAGCTTTACTACCCAAAATGCAAAATCTACAAATTATAAACGGCACCAGATCTTTGTAAGAAATAAATCTTCCTTTTTTGACATCAAGATCCCTACTTTTTACTTCGATTTGTAAGAAATAAATTGAATTCTGAAGGAGCATGCCGCAGCTAGACAAACCCCATAACCGAAACACTAGAACAAACTAGTTTCAGATTCACCAGCGAAAACGAAACTATATTTATTGCAACTTAAACATGAAAGGGAGATTCAAGGAATCAGATTCTCACCGACCTCAAGAAGATGAGAAAATGCAAAATTAGGGCTCAGAATTTAAATTACAAGAGAGAGAGAGAGAGAGAGAGAGAGAGAGAGAGAGAAGAGACGAATTCTGACGAGAGAGAGTGAACAAAAAAAAAAAAAAGCAAATGACGACGCCTTTCTTTAAAGCATTTCAGATATGACTATTTGCACTTTGCTCAGATGAAACAAAAGACGTTTGTCTTACAGAGAATATGGTCCGTTAGATTCACGTTTGCGTCATCTCCACCTTTGCTTTCTTTCGGTATTCGTGTTGTAACCGTTGCTACATATTTTTATTTTTTTTTTAATTTCCGTCCACCAATTTACCAATGAAAGATGGCACAAGAATCCATAGATAGTTTAAACGACAAAAAAGAAATAAATAAATATTTTATCCTATAAATAAAAATTTATCTCGTTTTCTCAGAAGATATTTAAATTTTGCACTGTATAATTTTTTTGTTTACATCTTTTGCACAGTATAAATAAAAGTACTCATGGAGTTAAGACTATTTCTGTAAATTTAGAGATGATTTCAAGAAATTTAGTTTATTTTCGATTTTTCATAATCTCAACGTTCGTGTAAATTTTCTTGCAAAAACGGGACAAATGATTATATTATTTTTGTTTCCTTACATATGGCAGTTCCCTTTATTTCCATATCATGCGGTCTTTGCTCTCAATGGAGCACAAGTTCAGAGAGATGAGACCAAAGTAAAACACCAGAGAAATCGAATTCGGTTAGGTGCTGTTTAGTTAACTCTTTTATTATTATATTGTTGGACCGAGACATAAAGGTTACAAAGGATACAACAAACGGAAGGTTTACCAAACGAAGAGTAAATAGCGAGACTGATCAAAGACTTGGAAACATATATATAACATAGTTTCATTCGGTAACTTGACTAAGCAGAGACGTATAACCTCCTTTGATCTTACAAGTAAACACGACGCACATCATTGGGGCTCTCACATCCTCCTCCGTGATGCTTACTGTAACAGCATATGATACCCACCCTAAGGTAAAACAAAAAACAAAGAGGTTTCGTTAGATCATCAGAAAAAAAAAATCCAAGCCAAATCAAGGTTTGATATGCGGCGATTCTCAAACTATAGTGTTAATAATGTAACGCAAAACTTACTGATTTGATTTCTTTCGGAGTGAATACGTTAGATAAAGTAATGACAAAGGGGCCAGTTTTAACTTTTAACGGGGCATTTCGTTACATCACAGAGTGGGTATATTTTCTTAGAGACCAGAACAAACGTATAAAGTTCGAGATTTACAGTTGCTCCATCAGGGATGTCTTTGCCTGTTCACACCAAGAAAACAATATTTATTGGAAAACTTAAAACTTGAAAAGAGGCCACGTGTACTTGTATTTCCGGTTATCGTAATGTTTCCATTAGTACTAGGCTTAACCGGGTAGGGAGAGACCCTTACAGTAGTGACGTTAACCATGGATCGATATTAGGAAGCAAAGGCTGGAAGTGAAATATCGCCATGGATCGATATTAGGTAGCTCCTTGTTCTTCAGTAGATAGTTTATATCTTGTTGTTTGTAGTGCCTGTTATGCATATTAATTTACAGTCGGTAGACAGATTTTAAGATCTCGATAAATAAAAAAACTAATATCCAGAGTCCCGAGATTCATTATAATCCCACCACGTTATGCACGAGAATGTCAAAATATGGCTATAAAATATTTAAGTTTTGTTCAATTTGACAAAGAAGGACGTTTAGGTGTACGTGTCATGTCATGGTTACATGCAAACCGGCCCATCTATGAAGTAAAAGTCTAACTCTGATTCAACCCGGCCCAACAAATCAAATGATGACATAAGATGATCCGTTAATTTGTCGTCATGTTTACAGTTTTTATTAGCTTTCTACGCACTGCAAGTCTGTAACAGCGGCGATGATCAAATTCAGGAAAACCTTGTTTACAGTATACACCGGATCCGATGGAAAGTATTGTATTCTCCATCACCAATATGAGAAGTGTTGTTTCGAGAGGTTTTGCTTTTATGTTCTATTCCTTTTTGAATCCTTCTCCGCTGTTGTATTCTCACAGTAGACATGGAAGTGTTCGATAAAATGCCTGAATGAATTTTCGGATACTCTTTCCTCCAAATTATTTCCTGAATTTGATGATCACTGTTACAGTGTTACAGTCTTCAACCCTTTTTTCTTTTACTCTGTTAACTCCCGACTCGGTGGGAAATTTTCGCAAAACCAGTTCAATGGTTTTGCTCGAGCAAGAGGATCGGTTTTTTCACTCCGTGTATTCATTGTGGCAGCTCCTTGCTCAGGTATTTGTTTGGTTATTTGGGTAATATAGCTTGAAAGAGTCAAATCTCAGACTTGGTCGTGTTAACGTCTACAGCTCCATTATTTTATTTCAGTGCAAAGACTTCAAATTTGGCTCCCACTAGGGTGGACTTGGACTCGACCTGAATTGCATATCAGAAGGTTCCTCCTATTCGGAACCACTTTTGAGATACCTGTTTGCCAAATTGTCCACCTTCCCAGTTCCACAAGTGCCGGAAACTATGTGGGCTCATTGCATCTTTCTCACTTTTTTTACTCTATATCTCTTGTTAGGACAATCGTGTTGTGAAACAGATAGGCTGCTTCAGGGGCAGTACTTGAAAGATGGGGCAAGAGCTCGTTTCAGCCTTCAATATCTTCAAACTCAAGTTTTTCAACTTCAAGAACTCGAGCAACCGGTATCTTGGGATTTGGTACAACAATTTGTATCTTAATGACATCCAGGACAGAGCTGTCTGGATTGCTAACCGCAACAGTCCAATTCTGGGCCTGCTTGAGCTGAGCTCTACAGAAACCACAGGAAGCACAACCCTTACGCTGTTGGATTCCGGGAATCTTCAGCTCCAGGAGATGGATCCTGATGGATCGACGAGGCGGGTTGTGTGGCAAAGTTTTGACTATCCGACGGATACTCTTCTTCCCGGGATGAAACTCGGTTTCAGTGTCAAGACCGGGAAGAGATGGGAGCTGACTTCATGGCTAGGTGATACTTTACCTGCTTCTGGATCTTTTGTCTTTGGGATGGATGCTCATATTACAAACCTATTGACCATCTTGTGGCGTGGAAACATGTATTGGGCAAGTGGGCTCTGGTTTAAGGGTCGCATTTAACAACTACGAGTCCCTCTTCTATTTTGTTTCAAACGAGAGTGAACACTATTTTATGTTTTCAGTTGATCCCAACTATGCTGAAACTGCATTCCCCACGATGATGATAGACCAACAGGGCGTTTTGCATGTCCATGTCCGTTGCTCTCCTTTCATTTTCGGTGTAGAGGTTGATTATATATGTTATGAGAGAAATTCCAAGGATTGTTTGCAGACTGGTTGCATAGTCCCGGATATGGAATCGGGGTTCCAGAATTGCTCGCGCTCTCCTTATACCCAATCCACCGATTTCGGAGAGACTGTATGTCTCAGTTCAGCTGATTGCGCTTTCCCTGGCAATGGAACAGTACTTGATGAGACCGGTGGAAGGCTCAGTTCAGCTGATTGCCATGCCATATGTCTGCAAAACTGTCATTGTTTTGCGTATGCTTCGACCAATGTGGATGGTACGGGCTGCGAGATCTGGAATACTGATCCTACCAACAAATATCGTCTTCTCATAGTCCTAGGACTATATATATTCGTCAAAAAGGTAGATAAGTTTTGCAAATATATTATCTGTCTTTTATTCAAGTGTCGCTATTACTAAGTTTTCTGGAATACAGGATTTGTGGTAGACCAAGGGAGCGAAAAGGCGGCAACTTGGCTTCTTGTTGTGGCATCACTGTTCCTAGTGATACCTGTGACTTGGTTTATCATCTATCTTGTTTTGAGGAAATTTAAAGTAAAAGGTAAAAGTTTAATATTCGAATCACTCGAACACTTTCTTATCAACCGTGTTCTTACTAACAAGTTCACCACTTTTCTTTGTGTGTTTTGATCCAGTCACTGTCATATTCCGCGGAATGTTTTACTTTTTATGGGGGGGAATCATTCCACAAAGTAAGGCTCAGCTGAATAACTTTTGTATAAACATGTATGAAAATTTTCCTTGTCGAAATTGATAATTGTGTTTGTGACTTAACTATGGCTTCAACGTTGAGATTAAACGCCCAGAAAGTGTAGATGGAAAAGTGGTTTTGGTAAAGTAAAGTTGTGCTTAAACTCATTCAAAGAAAGCAATGTTTTTTTACCTTCTTTGAAAGCATTCCACAGCCTAATTGCAGAAATAAACAGGATGAGACTTGGAAACAATGATACAAGAATCAAGAAACCTCAATACTTTCATTTCCGTGCAGGCTAATTTCACCAGAGGCACAATGAAGAACCTAAACCTCATAAATAAATAAACAAATTGTAGATCCAGGATTTGAAGTCCTGGGTCAAAGTTTCTGCTAGCTAAACAGCAAGAAGCTATCAAGATTTTTTTTCATAAAAAGCATTTCATTAACGCCTGAACGGCAGACCATTTTTCTATCAAGTGTAAAGAGAAAACATATACATATTTTAGTCACAAAATAAGCTTAAACCAGGGAGACATCCAATTGATAACAAAAGACTAACAAGTAGATTCATCATAGTGTTGCTGCGTACACCAAAAGAAGAGATGCATCTCAAATAAAAACAAGTAGATTCATCACAGTTGCTGAATACACCAAAAGAAGAGACGCATCTCAAATAAAACAAGCAAATGAAAACGATATATAAGACAGCAAGTAAATAAATTCATCATAGTGGCTGCCTACACCGAAGAAGAAGACACAGGCTCAAGACTTGTGTGACGCAAATTCATCAAAGAGTGGCAGCCACAACCTTGACAGTGTTATCCTGGTAGGATGTGAGCACACGATCAAACCACTCAACTGTCCCCCGAATTTGAGAAGGTTGGCACCTTTCGAGCGCAATCTCCGCACACCAAACAGTTATATAATAAGGGTCATGAGGGAAGTTCGTTTCCCAAAAAACAGCCATCTTGCCACCATAATCAGCCAATCTAACACGGTTACCAACAGGTAACTTAGGTAGTCCCACCAAACCCATCAGCTCTCTCCACATGCTTCCCTCAGTGTCATACCATCTGATGGCTCCATTAGCAGCAGAGTACAAAACACTGTCTATCTCGCAATGAGAGTCCGAGCCCAAATAATGATTCATCCCCGGATATGGTACGTCGTCCCATGTACCTTGTAGGCAAGCACCCTTCTGTCGCGAAGCACCACATGGAACATGCCGTCAAGGAAAGGGCACAGGATCGCAAGTCTGAGTGTTTGTGTCAAACACCTCGACCGAGTTCGTGTAGGAACCATCATCTTTGCACAATCCCGCCACATAGATCTTCCCATCAAGGGCGCTTGCAGAAAATGACGTTCGCTTGACTCGAAAGATTGAACAAGACTTGCGCCACGTGTGAGATCGGCAATCCAGAATCGAGAGGCTAACGGGTCCAGAGGATGTGTCAATGCTGTAGATATTAGAGCCCACGGCCACGATAGACCAAAACCTGGCATAACTAGAAGGTGGGATTGAGGCTGTAGCCAAAACGTATCCACTTGACTTCGTGGTTTTATCAGGTTTCCGGCATAGGGTGAACCACCGAAATTTAGAAGAGCACCATACGCAAACGTAGAGACAACTCTCGGTGCGGCCCAAGAGTGACCGGACCTTGTATAGCTCCGGTGAAGCAACGAGAGATCGAAAGCTCTTGGAGACGAGGGAGAGTGTCGGGTAGTACAGCCTTGACACGCGTGCGATGCAGTTCAATAGCAAATCATAGGGAAGCGACAGGATCGGTGTCGATTGCGGCGTCGGCTTCAGCTTCTTCCGAGGCTTCTCAGACAGAATCAGAATCGGGGTCGATTGCGGCGTCGGCATCGGCCTCGGCTTCTTCTTCTTCGTCGTCGTCGTAACAGTGGTCTTCCTCTTCTTTGCCGGCGGAGACATTTATTGAAGCCCAGAGAGAAGCAGCCCACATGAAGCCCACAAGCAATCCCACACGTGAGGAGTAGATGAAGATCTTGATGTCTCTAGAATTCTCTCCGTTGTTCTCTCCTCTCTATAAAACCCATGTAATCTCGCCATTGTAACTGTACTGAGAGAGTTTAACTCTCCTCCTTTGTAATCTCTTTGGTATAATCAAACTCCTTGTGTTCTTGGTGTCAAATCTTTAATCTCCTCTCTTCCTTTTGTGTACATAAATAAAGTTCACTTGAGCTATGTCTTTTATCTTAGTTCAATAAGCTTTTGTTTCTAAAAGTTGGAACAACCTCTGGATTCCTTTGATACTGAAAAACATAATACACGGAAGAATTTAGGGATTCAAGATGTGTCGAATCGAGGAAGAGAGAGATGAATCGGCAAATACAGATTCAAGTTGGACATAATAATAAAATCGAAGCAAAATCCAGACAGATATCAAATTCAGAATGTGATTACGAAACCCTAAACATGGCCGCCAGACGAAAAAAGAACTCACCAGATGAGAGTAGAGAATCAAGTTACTGGTTGGGGATGATTCACCATTGATTGATTTCCTTTCTTCTCGCCAAGTCGCTATGCGGCCAAAAGGAAGAATTTAGACCAAATTCAGGTGAAGAAGAAGAGAGATGAATCGGCAAATACAGATTCACAATAATAAAATAGAAGCAAAATCCAGACAGATATCAAATTCAGAATGTGATTACGGAACCCTAAAAAAGAACTCACCAGATGAGAGTAGAGAATCAAGTTACTGGTTGGGGATGATTCACCATATATTGATTGATTTCCTTTCTTCTCTCGTGTCTCGTTCGCCAAGTCGCTATGCGGCCAAAAGGAAGAAGAAAAACCTATTTAAGTTAGCGCTCGTTATTTTGCATGTATCATATGAAATCGTAACTTCTCGATTGTCTGTGTGAGTGGTCAATTTATCCCAAAAAAGACATTCCAGTTGCAGCCTATATGTTCGTTATTGTGTAAAGTTTCGAATTTGAGTTCCATTTGTTTGGTCCTATATGTTCTGTGTTGTGCGGAAGCTGCAGGTCAGTCAATTCACAAAATGTCTTCATGGTTCTCAAAATGGTTCATGAGAAAAGCATTTATTTTTTTTTCTTCATCATCATTCATGGCATTGGCATTCTAATTGCTTTGATCGAGTCAATTTCGACTCGGAAATCTCCTGCGCCTAATTTAGCTCCAATAAAACCACTTCCTTGTGAATTGACAGAGAGAGACATACCCACAACACGACCTGGGTTCATCTCCATTTCTGCATCTATCACATTTCCTTTCCATGTTGGTAAGTAGCGAGCAAGAGGAACCTGGAAAAGAAAAAGAGAACCTTGTCAAACTTGTGTTTGTTACATAAGAATAGAACCAAACCCTTTTTTTCACCAGTTGCCTTGTAGAAGAAGTAAGACTTGCCTTTGCTGTATACCAGTTCCCTTTTGGAGCAAAAACAAAAGCTTGCCATGAGTTATCTTCTGCTTGTCCTGGCGAGTTTAATCAGTTCTCGGTATATATCTGAATAGAAATCGCGGTTTTGTTTAAAATAAAAGAAACTGTGGATGTTGAGCATGAAACTCACAGTAGAGATATAGCATCTTCCATCTCCTTTGAGCCGCATGGCTATGGAATCTTACCCGTCGAGATCAATAAACCCATCAAACTACAGAAAGGGAAAAGTGGTTTTGGTTAAGTAAAGTTGTGCTTAAACTCACTCAAAGAAAGCAATGTTTTTTAACCTTCTTTGAAAGCAATGTATCAGAGAATAGAGTTACCATCACGGTGACGAAAGCAAGGTGAGCTGATGAACTGGAAAAAGAACGATCATATGTGAATCTCATTGTTCACTTAAAATGTCTTTGCTTCTTTTACAAGCCCTGCGTCTCATGCAGGATGATGATGTTTTGTTTGTCTTGAAAGATATCATAACTTTGCAACATTAATCGCGAAATCGGCCATTATTAACAAGATAAAGAGTTTGGCTACTTTCAAAACAGCCAATCCCGAAGTTTCAAAAACAATTTGTTTAAAACCTCTAATACAAGTTAACAAAAAGCTTGTAGTATAAGTTAAACAAAAAGCCTTGTTAATTCAATTGTATTGTTTGACCATAAGAATGTCGGAGCATAATCTTTGAGGAACTTGTTGCAGCTCTTTACCTTCTTGCCACGCCTGTCCTACGCATACACCAGGACCTATGTGTCGTATGTAGATCACCACACTGTCGTTGAATGGATATGGATGCTTCGCTGCAACATTAATGTGAAAGAAAAAACATAAGAAACTACGAGTTGAGAGACACTCCTGTCTAAGCTATTAAGCAAAGTGGAGACGGCTACTCTAAGCAATGAAAATCCTACCTGGTTTAGGGAAGCCTTGTGGGTAATCTTCGATATCAAGAAGCCCATTACCAAATGTGCATGCTATGTCGCACGGCTCTTCTGTAGCCATAACTTCCATAGCTTCATTAACCTCAAAGTATAGTGGACTGAAAGCGTCGGCAAGGGTTGAAACTATCGGTCCACCTGCATGATGGCATTTTTAGAGATCTTTGTTATATATAGCAACAAAAGTAACAACACTACAGTCACTTTACTAATGCCACTGACCTGCGAAATGGTCATAAAGATGCACACAAATCTGTAACTCTCTTAAATGCAACAGTTGCCTAAGTAAAGTCGGATATGTTATAAAAACAATTGCAGGCAGATGAGCGAAAAAGCCTAAACAAGAAGCCATATTGAAATTCATTTGTTTAACTTTACTATATCAATTCCAAAGATAAGTGACCTTTCCATTGTTAGATAGAGTTCCACATCTACTTAACTATGCCTTAAATCTTGGGATGGAACCACAGCAACTGCAGATGGAATATTGATCACGTGTTTATATTTGAGGGAAACATCAATTGGGTCAGGACTCACCACAAACACGTCCATAGGTTTGGCCATTGTTGGAGGAAAACACAGCCTACCAAGGAACATATATGCTATGTCAAGAAAGATACTGCAGGATATATCTTATAGGGATGGAAGTGATATCGGTTCCACTTACCATTCTGAAGGAATTTATCCAAGATATGATTAGTGGACCTAAACAGTAAGAGAAGAATATCTTAGAAGTTGTCAAGAGCATATAGACATCAGCATACAAAAAAAAAAAAAAAACCCATAGATAGATAACATACAAATTCACTGACTTGTAGGGGGACTCAGATCTAAAATGGATTACCCTTAGTTGTTCGGCAGTTAAAGTATTCAAGTGAAACTTCCGCATCTCCAGTAGATAACAACTTGGATGCAGTCATTTTAGCTAACTTTGGATCTTCATAACGAGCGCCTGCTATTTCCCACGCTCTTGATATAAGCCTGCATATACATATATATCTCATGAAACCAGCCGACAAAAAAAAAAAAACATGCACTAAGTGTTCTTTCCATGTCTGATTTCATCAGAAAATGATTGGCTTATGAATCCAACTTTTTCCAAACAGACATATGACAACCACCTGACTCAAAGGCTAAACATCGATAAGAGTTCAGCAAGAATGACCTTGGCTCTACCAATTGCAGCAAACGGTGGCGCCTCTCTTCCGGGATATCTTCAATCTTTTTCCTGTACAGTATGAGTATCAACTCTTTATCTTTTCTTGTTTTATAAAATGCCATGATTAGATGTAGTGTAACTCTAACTGATGGTATCATTTCATCCTCTTGCTATAAGATGCACAAAGTTATTTATCAACAGGTAATTCAGTAGCTCACCAATTGGAGAGCAAACCTGAGACTATACTAAATTTAGTTTGGATAATTATAAGAATTCCTTGTAGCCAAGTGAGAGAAAAAGAGTAAACTGAAACTGCAGCATCTACCTAGTCAATTTGCCATAAAATATTTGCTTCGGCTGAATCAACTAAAGCAGAGACTAACCAGAGATAAGCAGCTGGGTTATATGAAGCAGGGTCCAATGGGATCAACTCCTTGGGTGGATCAAGAAACGTTACAACATCAGATTCATCAACGTATACTCTTTTACCAGTGGGAAGAGTTTCATAGGGTTTTTCATCCCATGGAGACTCATATCCTCTCCCTCCATGAACCGCCAGGACCACACCACGTGACAACCCTGGAAAACCCAAAATCATTTCTATCATACAAAGCTCTCTCTTTTATTTTTCTCTCTTCAGATAGAAACCCATCAACAGCAAACGATTTTCTCATTTTCTCTCTTTCGAAACCCAACAAGAGCAGCCCAATTTTTCCTAACTAAACTTAACAATGCGAAATCGATTTTCTGGCATTTCTATTTTACTTCTGTTTATTCCGTCTTTTTCCAACTTTACCTCATCTGACATGGTCGTCAATGGAGAAACCCATTAGAGTAACCTCAATTTCATATCGACCAAGCTACTTGAAGTGTGAGCATAACAAAAAAAGTACGCTTGCCCAGAAAAAAAGAAAAACATTTTGTATGATAGAGACGAGCTTAGCTCACTTTTCGATAGAGGAAGTCCGACCTGAGGCTTTCCACTCCGGCGAAGTAAGCCGCTAACCTCCGGAGGAAGTAACGGATTCCGTACCAGCCAACTCTCCCCAACCGCCCCTATCCTCATCTCCGGCAAGACGAAAAGTTTATCTCAACAATTTTTTATAAATTGATTGATTGATGTTACAAACATGGTTTCACACAAAGGCCCGTCATTTGTTGGGACTTAATTACGCCCACATATACATTATGGGCCGAGTTACATCACTTAATTAACACACCCCACGCACTTTCCTTGTGCTCTATACTAGCGATAGCGATCGAACTGAATTATCGGAGCTTCTTACAAGACCTCTCGCATCGCACAGCAGTTTGACCACCTCTCTCATCGTCGGTCTCTTCGCCGGATCTTGCTCCGTACAACTCAGTGCCAGTTCCGTCACTTCGATCACTTGCTCCCTAAGAGTCGTATCCAAAAGCTCGTCAACGAGAATCGGATCCACAATTGTCGATACCATGTCGTCGACATCGTTGCTGCTCAACACAGATCTCACCCAGCTCACTATATCTGTGTTCTCCGGGAACGATTTGTCCACCGCTCTCTTCCTCGTGACTAGCTCCAGCAACACAACTCCGTAACTGTATACGTCTGATTCTCTTCCCCTCACTGTCTTGAAAGCGTTCTCTGCACAGTTTCATGCGTTTAAATTAGCTAATGATCCACAGAAAAGAAGAAACAGAGTATCTATTACTTAACTGACTCCTAACAGAATCACTAACTCGGTTAAACTCTAAACCAGACTATACCAGTTCTAATAATTACCGAAAGAATGCAGAAACTCTGTTTCTGTTATAATCTAACTGACTCCTAACAGAATCATTAACCGGTAACTAACTCGGTTTAGACCAGGTTAATGAGACGATTCGTTTACCTGGTGCGATGTAGCCGGTGGTGCCGGTAACAGTGGCGGTTGAGACGGTTGAGTCATCAAGAAGGCGAGCCAAACCGAAATCACCAATGTGAGGCTCCAAATCAGAGTCCATGAGTATGTTCTCCGGTTTAATGTCGCGGTGAACGATCGGTGGATGACAGTCATAGTGTAGATACGCAAGTCCGTGAGCGACACCGAGCGCTACATTGAACCTTGCAGACCAGTCTAGCTCGATTTCTTTCGAGCTAACACCGTGAAGGACGTCGTAAAGGCTTCCTTTAGGCATGTATCTATACAGCATCAAGCCGTCGTCTTTCCTCAGCCAGAACCCTTCTAACTTGATCAGATTCCTGTGCCTGACTTTCCCGATCGTTTCGATCTCTCTCATCATGCTCTGGTTCGCGCGGATGTGAGACGCGAAGACGAGTCTTTTCACGGCGTAGACTTCCCCTGAGCCCATTGATGCTCTGTAGACGACCCCGTGAGCTCCTTTTCCGATGATGTACTTCTCGTTTAGGTTGTCGGTTGCTGCAAGAACTTTGTTCAGCAACAAAGATGGACCTTCCTCTGTGAAGACGTAAGAAGCATCTTTCATTTCTGGTCTTTCTCCTCCTCTACCACGGCGTAGGCAAATGAAAACAAGACCAAGAATCAAAACCACGATGAACAAAGAGGCGAAGACCGCTATAAGGACGATTTTCCAGGTGCTGAGGCCGCTTTTCCGGTTTATAAATAGATCGTCGCAGTAATCAAACTCGCTGCGGCTGCTGTTGCTAACGGGGAAGGAATGTGGAATGCAGAGGTTGGGGTTACCTGAAAACGACGACGGGTCAGAGATCAACTGATCCTTCAACTTTTCCGGTATTGGACCGGTGAAGTGATTGTTGGAGACATCAGCGTGAAGCAACGAGGTGAGATCTTCAAGAACTGATAAAGTGCCTGTCAAGTTGTTGTTGGATATGTTGAGTCTTGTAAGCCTAACAAGACTCCTCAACTTGACTGGAATCTCACCTATCAGTCCGTTTCCACTGAGGTCCAAACCATAGATCAGATTCTGCAAGGACCCGAGCGACGAAGGAATCTCACCGCCGAACGCATTTCGAGCAATCCGAAGATCTGAGAGCTTCACAAGCTCAGCCAAGAACGGTGGAATGCCTCCTGAAAACCGGTTTTCGGTGAGAACCAAAGTGGCTAACCCTTTCCAGGCGCTGAAGTTCGAAGGAACCGAACCGTTTAACGAGTTGAAACCAACGTCAAAACGCTCGAGACTCACGCAGTTAGCTAGCTGAGACGGTAGAGAGCCTTCAAGAAAGTTATGTGAAAGATTCAGGTATCCGAGGGGTTTTAGATCACCAAGCTGTGGAGGTATCTGTCCTTTGAGCTTGTTTCGTGACAGGTTGATACTCGAGAGATTCCTCAAGCTTCCGAGGCTTCCCGGGATCGGTCCTTCGAAGTTGTTGCTGTTGAAATCAAGAAACGAAAGGCTATGGTCCTGAGAAGAAAACTCAGGGAGAAGACCTGAGAAGTTGTTCTCTCTAAGGATGAATCTCCTGATGGTCTTACAGTGACCTATAGAAGTCGGTAATTCACCGTGAAGCTTATTAGATCCCAAGTTGAGAACTTGCAGCTTCTTTCCATGGCAGAGATTCGGTGGTATCTCTCCTGTAAATCTGTTACTGATAAAGTCAAGCTCTTCTAAGCTGCTGTTCACACCTAAACCATGTGGTATTACTCCACTAAAGCTGTTGCTGAAGAGAGTAACGATCTTTAGATTCTTGAGCTCTGTCATTTCCACAGGAAGCTCTCCGGTGAGATTGTTTTGATAAACTAGCAACTGAGCAAGACTGTGAATCTTCCATATCTCTACCGGAATCTCCCCCGAAAACCGGTTTTCGAAAAGCTCGAGACTTTCTAGCTTCTTCAGCTTCCCCAATGCACTTGGTATTACGCCTTCAAGCTGGTTATTGTTGAGCTTCAACAAGTTTAAGCTAGTGCAGTTTCCGAGCTCTGGAGGGATGCTTCCAGAGAGACGATTCTCGGAGAGATTAATAGTTTTGAGCTTCTTCAACATACCTAACGATGAAGGAATAGTACCTGACAAGTTACCACTCACAATGACTAGAACTTCAAGGTTACTGCAGTGGCTTAACTCAGGAGGAACACCGCCTTGGAATCCATTGTAGGACAAATCTAAAGTCAGCAGATTCTTGCAATTTGTTGAACCGAGACGGATTGGTCCGGTTAAGCTGTTGTTACCAACAAACAGGTCAGTGAGATTCTTCAAAAGGTTGAAACTTTCAGGCAACGAACCGGATAACTCGTTCTTGTGCAGATACAGAATCTGGAGGTTACTGCAGTTACCAATCGACTCAGGGATGTTACCGGAGAACTGATTTTCAAACAAACGAAGATCCAAGATTTCTTTAGCCGAGCCAATACTTTGAGGAATCGGACCGGTTAGATTGTTGTACTCAGCGTGTAAAGTCTGCAAACCGGGAATTCGAAACAAGGATTCAGGTAACTCACCGGTGAGGTAGTTTTCGTAAAGGTAGAGATCTCCCACGTTCTTCAAGTTTCCGAGAGTGTCTGGGATCTTACCAGTGAACTCGTTTTCAGACAAATCCAGATACAGGAGATTCGTACAGTTTCCTAAACTGGAAGGTATTGGACCGGAGAGACTGTTAGTGCTCAGATCCAAAATCTCTAAGCTTCTGAGCTGCCCAATTTCAGGACCCAATTGGCCTGAAACCCCTGAGCGAGTGAAGTTGAGAGACGTAACTTTCTTGGAGCCATCATCACAGGTGATACCGAACCATTTACATGGCGTAGCTTCTTCAGATGCGTTTGTCTTCCATGTCGAAGTTACTTCTTTTGGTACTTTGTCCAAGTGCTTGAGAAGTGAGAGTAGAGTTAACCCATCTGAGTTTAGACAAGAAACAGAAACTATGCGGGTGGAGGAGACAAAGAGACAGAAAAACAGAAGAATTTCGAGCAGCCCAAGATTCTTCATCTGAGATTAAGAATCAAATCAAGAAACATGCAAAGTCTCAATCAAGATTTGAAATTTGGAAGCTCTCGCTTCAGCAAAGTGAAGCTGGCATGAGAGAGAGAAAAGGAGAATAAAAGGACAGAACTTTGATTGACGGGCAAATAACTGATAATCAATCTGAATCTTTCGGATGTTTGGTCTGTATCAGTGATTGTCAAATGTGAATTTTCAACGCGTTCCCTTTTCTTTTCGCCCGCCGTTTCTCATTCAGCGTCTTCGTTTCCCTTTTCAGACACACGTGTTTTAGAAAGGAGTCTTCTCGGTTTCTTTGTTTCTCTTTATGAAACGGAAAACGTGAATCATTTGACGACTGTACAACGACGTAGTTTTACATCCGTCTAGAGACCTTTTCATTAAATTAGCTAATCTCTTTTGTCCACTACAAGCTTTGTTTGGTGGATGGGTCAATTAATGGAGCTTGGCAGGTATGGGACCATTATTCATTTTAGTACTAACAACCCATATCAAATATTAAATAACTGTTTTCAAACGTTATCATCGTGTCAATGTCCATTATCTAATTTAAATTCGATAAAATACGTGTATAAGATGCTAAGAATTCGATTTGTTAACTGATAAGAACAGCTAAACGATAACTAGAGCATAAACATTTGACTTTCAAATTATAACTAGGGTTGGATCCGCGCCCTGTACGGGGTGATGGTTTCTGAATATGTATTTTATTCAAAAATGTCTATTTAACTATTTTAAAATTTAATGCAAAT